>JAQPPZ010004512.1:0-19154 GCA_028583015.1 Wollemia nobilis | reverse complement strand
GGTCTTCTTCACCTTTGCATTCTTTGTGCACTCTGCTCTCTCTGCGCAATCACTTCGCACACTCTACTTTGTTACAGTCGAACTTCATGATCGTCTTCTCCCTTTTGTGCACTCTACTCTCTTTGCAAATTTTGCACTTAGCACGATTTGACACGACTTGCTCTCTACGCACAACGACCGTATTTCACACACATTCCACCATCTTCTCAATTCTCCAAACAGCCTTCCTTTTAAACAATATTTTATATGATGAAAACCCTAATCTTAGTTGGTTGTAAATCCTAATCTTAGTCAGCTTTCATAACAACTATAAAACCTAATTTTAGTCGGTTGTCATCGGTATTCGCCGACTTCAACTCAAGAAGATGTTCGGTTTATCCATCGCTTAATGATTTCATTCTAGATAGACCCTGTAACCGCCATACTGACTTTTGATCACTCTTCGTATTTTAGTAGTATGAAATCACTCTGTAACTGCCCCTGTAAATGTCGTAGTGATGTCGGTTCACTGTCATACTTCTCATTTCAGTCGGGTTCTTCTTCTTGACTTGCGTATTTATGACTTGTCATGAAATCATGACAGTTCTGCTTCCATACGCTTCCTCTCTTTCTTTTTTCATGAAAATGCGACATGTCGCGATATCGCGACACTTTTCAAACTTACTTTCTCTCTCCTATTTTAGTTGCGAAAATGCGACATGTCATGAAATTACGACACTTTTCTTACTTGTTCTCTTTCTTTGAACTTATCGTGAAATAATGACACTTTTTCCTGCTTTCTCTTTCTCTTCCAACATGTTGTGAAATCGTGATAGTTTTTCCACTTGCTTTTTTCTCTTCCAACATGTCACAAAATCGTGATAGTTTTTCTTGCTTTTTCTCTCTCTTCCAACATGTCGTGAAATCAAGACATTTTTTCCTACTTTTTCTCTCTTCCAACATGTCACGAAATTGTGACAGTTTTTCTTGCTTTTTCTCTCTCTTTCAACATGTCACAAAATTATGATAGTTTTTCCTGCTTTTTCTCTCTCTTCCAACATGTCGCGAAATTGCGACAGTTTTTCTTGCCTGCTGTATATGTCGCGATATCGTGACACTTTTCTTACTTGTATTTTTTTCTTTGATCTTTTGCATATGGGCCACTTCGGTATTCTTGGAAAATCATTGTACATACTTTGAATAACCTTTGAACTCCTGTCTTCTACATCTGAATAGCTTTTGAACTTCTTGTCCACTGTATCAATAGATCTATCTGACTGTGTTGACAACAATGATAATATTGTTGCTGCACCTTGCTCAACGTTATTGAAAGATGAAGATACATTTACACACGGTGTCCATTTGATGAGGATGAAAACAATTCTTATCTTCTCCATTTATGGCAAGATCCATGTGAAGATTTTCAAAGTACTTAGGGCTTATCAAAAACTCTATATAAAAATGCCTTATATTGTAAAGCCTCGACGGTGGGATTTTTATGATAAGATTTAGATGTATGGAAGAAGATATTTTTGAAAATATCAGGGTCTATCCTGAGTCTATATATACTTCTCTTGAATGTAAATTTCGAAAACTTAGAATAAAAGACATTTTAGCAATTTCTTGCAAATCTTGTTTGAATGCTTTGTTCTATACCTAGGGTTGGTGTAACATCATTTTTCTATGATAGCATGGCCAGGAGCCTAATATCTTTTGGATTGCGATAAGTGCATCTTCTTTTGTTTTTGTCTCGCTAAGGTCTATTTATTTTAGTTGTAAATTTGTGTTATCAAGATTGAATATACTACTAGGCTTCATTCCATTTGTTGTATACTAGGGAAAATTAAAGATTTAAGGTTCGGGTCTATTCTAATTGCTCTATCCTCACTATGCGATCTAGGCTGTTGGTGAGAGATACCAGTTGACACTGACTTCCCTTCTATTTATGATTTTTTTTTAGATTTGTGTCATCTCCGTGTTATGCTCTTAGTAGAAGGTGATCTTAGAAAGCTGGACACCTTCCTCTTTGATTGGTTTTATCATGAAGCTAAATAGTGTAACTAAAATTGGTCATTTTGATTTACAACTAAGTCAGATAAGCTTCTCTTTTATACCCTACCCTACTCTCTCTGTTCAATCGTTAAATGATCCATTTTTATTTTCTTTCAAATTTATCTTTTATTTAATCTGCTAAAGCATAAATAGCTATATCAAATAACTCATTGTAAATCTGATTGTCAACAAAGATAAAAATCACTAAACATTATTGAATGAAGGTCAAACCCGTTGTAAGGTAACAGATAGTCTACTTGAAACTATTTCAGAAGCAGAAAAGAGTGAATAGCCATTTGACCCAACTCTGTAACTCACACCTTGGATAACCAAAAAGATCCTAAAGTGAGTGGGATTTATCTCATATAAGTGATATTGGTATTTTATGTTCATTCTTCATAGGGTGTGTATGAAATACAAACCAACAGCATCCATGACACAGATTGATATCATGCTTGATTAATTGGCAAGTGAATGGCAACAAAACTCTCTCAGTACACTCAGGTGAGTTTTGATAGGTCTTCACTGCTTTAATCTCCAATGCTCACTTCGATTAGTTTACCTTAATTTTAAGGGGTGCATATAGGATTACCCAAGGGCTAGGGGTGGCTTCATGGATAAGCCAAGATCAATAAGAGGTGGTTGGAATAGTTGTATTGGAAGCCTCTAAAATCTTCTATTCTTTAATTACCGTCTTCTAGAACAAATGGTCATTCAAAATGATTTGGCTCGGATGAAGGCCAACTAAAATTCAGTTCTAAATCGTAGGTGTCAATAGCGGTTCAACCAGCAGACCGTAGGTCTCAACAATGGTTTGATCTAATTAGGCCAAGGAGCCCAAATTGAGTGGTTAAAACCATTGTTTTATCTTGGAGTATATCCAAGATCTTCCATATGGTCTTGTAGCATGTCCCATATGAGTAGTCGCCATCGACATGATGTGTTTTAAGTGTCTACAAGGGGAAAACCCCTACATCTCACATATTTCATCTAACATACAAATGTATAACTTTTGTGATAAGGCTAAAATTTTAATTCATGGTTTTTATACATTATGTGACATCTACCATTAGTTTTTTAAACATAGTTAGATTTATTTAATATATTTTAAGCAATTAAACCATACATCAATAATATACATTAGAACATCCATATAAAATTCTTGCATATCAAACATTAGATTTGTCACATCAATAATATGAATTAAATTCATAATCAAGTGAATAAATCTAAATCATCCATCTAACATCAAATATCACATCTATATATACATATATCTAAGCATACATACATCTATGCATCCATACATATGTCATCTAGGCATTACATCCATCAATGCATCCATAACCCATAACACATAAATAATAACAAAATAACACATGATGAATCATAAATAAGACATGATCTCATGTATAAATTAGAAATAAGTCTGATACATAAGGGTACAAATATACTCACAAGCTACAATCATGTAGGTCCTCAGACCTTATATCCAAAAAAAACTACTATATAAAAATAGATCATGTAGGGCCTACAACCCTAGATTCACCTCCACCCTCAACCTCATCCCTGTAATGTTGCTTGGAGCCATTAACCATTTATATCTTTGGTCTAGTTGATGAACTATGACTAGGCCACACTAATGACTACCAAGAATCACTACGTTAGATCCTATGAGATACCCTTGCTATAGATCGCTTAAGTAGACTGCCACCAAGTAATACCACCTAACCCTCCAATTGTAGGATATAAGATCTATCAAATTTATTTCAAGCATCATACTATATAAATAAAACCCACAGTCAATCCACCTCTACTTGTAATATTACCATATCCATTGTAACTTGAGGAGCCTAAATAGTTGTTATAGCCTACCCTTATCTTGTATTCATAGCTTCCCACTATACCTGCAAGGCATCCTACTTTGCCATCCTGGTGTCTCTCTCTATTGTCCTAGCTGCCATCTATGTATGCAAAGTATCCCAATTTACTATCACTCTATCCCGTTATATGATCACTCTATCAATCTCTACCTTGGTAGTGTCTACCTAGGTCTTAAGAAGATACCTCTAATCGAAGAATCCCCTCTATAGTTGCTACCCCCTGTTGAGCTGACTATGTACTATTGCAAGGGTAGTCTCTCACTCTGCCAACCAGCCCTACAGGGTCTACTTGAGTGTGTCTTGGACAAAAATGATAGCTACATAAAAGAGTACTACTAATCCTTCCTACTTTGAGCACACCCAAGAGTAGGGTACCCTCTGGTGATGAAGTCTTGAAGAGCCATTCTCTTTGGCCAACTAGGTTGCTAGGTGCTAGCTAACGAATGGAGATGAAGCCCACCGTTGTTTGTCTTAATTAATGTTTGGGGATGAAGTCCAAATTTTTAATGTTAAAATAGTGTGTGGTATGTGGGTTTCTTTTTATTTTTATGCAAAAGCAAGTAAAAAGCATGGAGCATTCGATGTTCTTTCACTAATTCATAGAAAATAATATTTCAAATTTATATTTCTAAATAAATGAATGTTTTAATTTCAGAAACCTAAAATGCAGAACTCTATATGTATAGCCTTTAAGTAAACAACAAACATTCAGACTACACAATAATTAGATAGAGGTAATCTTTGTGAAAGATAGTCTACAGTAGAGGTCATATGACACATGGATGGTAAAAAATAGGGGCTATCTAGGATAGGGATGGCAAAAAATAGAGGTTGTATGACCCCAAGATGATCACAAATATATTGTTTTGAAATTGAAATTTCTTCTGTAATTTTCTTAATAAAGCATGAAAATATTAATTTTCTCTATTGAAATAAGGAAAATAATGATAAAACAACTTATAGGTGAATCCTAAGTCTATTGTAGATGTTGTTTCTGTTAGAGTTAATGTAATGTGCACTATGCCAATTTGACACTTGTCAGTTTCATTGACAAGTGTCATGTTCATCATATAGGCTTATGCCTATATATTGTAACCATTTATCAATAAAAAATATCCCTTTCAGTTTCTCCTCCTGACATTTGGTATCAGAGCAGGCTTTCCCTGCCCTGTGAAACCCTTGAGGGGGGATTTCCCTCATGGAAATCCCCCCTCAAAAAATTCTCTTCTTTTCTTCTTCTCTCCTATTTTGATCTATGGCTCATTTTATTGTATTGAGTGCATTTTCGGCAGAGACCGACACTCTTATATGGCTCGTTTTTCCTTTAATTAGGTGCATTTTCGGCAGAGATCAACACCTTCTAGATTGAGTTCACCATGAGGAGGGATTTCATACTCATGGTGAATCTAGTCAGTGACCTACGAGAGGCAACATCCTCTGAGGATGACCTGCAGAGGCAACAGACCCAGAAGTGGCTGACCCTGAGGCACCCATGATGACCCTGAGGCACTTAGATGGCTGACCCAGTGGCAAAAGACCCGTGGAAGTGGTTGACCTTGAGGCAACAGACCAAGATGTATACATAGTGAATCTAGCATTATTCACAGTTGGAGATCCAGGCACAAAGAGAAAGAGCCTAAGACCAAATCAACAATAAAGGAGGATGTAGATTTTTGTTAGAGAAGTCAACATTAAGGGGGAATGTTACCTAATGTTGACTTGTTTTTTTTCTTTAGTTAGGATAGTGCACATTAAGGGGGAATATTAGAGTTAATGTAATGTGCACTATGTCAGTTTGACACTTGTCAGTTTCATTGACAAGTGTCATGTTCATCATATAGGCTTATGCCTATATATTGTAACCATTTATCAATAAAAAATATCCCCTTTAGTTTCTACTCCTGACAGTTTTTGACCTTTTTTGAATTCTACATTGAGGTCATATCGAGGTAGGATGATGATATCTGCTAGCCATCTTGCTCAGGGATGGTCATGACTTCTGGTCATCTTTGTAAAGGACGGTGGTACCTACAAATTAAAAACACCAAGAAAACAAGAATTAGTGATGTAAATATGCAATATGGATAAAGTATGACCATGATCACCACTAAATATATGAAAAAGACCATACATCCAAGCACACAAATATTGAAAGATAGCAATAACAATGAAACCACAAATATTAAGAACAAGATATATATAATATGAATGATGGTGTCCTTTTATTAACAATGATATCCATTATTTCTCATGAGGTTACAATAAAATCCCTCTTAGGGATATGCTACCATTCTTGATACAATTATTTATAGTAATAATCCTTTGGATGTAATACGTAGGATCTTCTTCAATCCCACAAACCATCTTGGAGAGGGTTACTTGTGACCTCCACAAGGGGTGATGACATGAAGTCTCTATGTTTTTATCTCCTTATACATATTTTTAATATACACACAAAGAAAATTAAAAGTAATTATTAGCATATGAAGAGCCTTCCAAGATAAGACCCATATCCATGACAAATAAAAGATAAAAAAAACTAAAATATGATAAACAAATGCATAAAAGTGAAATCTAACTATGTTATCTAGTAATTGAAAGGTTGTTAAATCTACTGAAAGCAAGAAAATAAGAAAAATATATCCTTGCTAGGAGGTCATACCTATGTAGGACGTTCTGGTCTGTTGACTATATTAGGGTGATATGGTTATTCCTGTGGGCCATATCGAGGTGATATGACTTCTGAACTATGGGTGAATTCCTTGTGGCCGATATAAGGCAATGCTAGGGTTGATCCATGAAATTGATGTTCAAGGGTACGTTCATGAAGAACAACTTAATGGTAGGATTTGAAACAAAGCAAGATCTTTAAATGGTGCAAGGAGTGCAAATTTTATCTTCAACCATTGAAATGGTGCATTATCATGACCAATCCTTATTCTGCAAAAAAAAATGTCAATTGTTGTATAACAAAATAATCTCTTTCTATTGAAACCTACAACATTGATGCAATATTCCTTTCTAGATGAGCAGTAATAATCTTCTTACATCATAATTGTCTCCTTATTGCTGAAAATGAAGTATTGGCTCCATTGTTCCTTTTCCTTGCTGAAATTGATGCTTGTCCTCATGTATCCCCATTTTGTGGGACGTCTTTGCTGCAATTTTTTTTCTCTCTCTTTTTTTCTTCAATTTTTCTTGTCTTGCTTATACCCAAGAAGGAAGTTCACAAACAATACTATTCTTATTTTTACTTTTCTTGTATTTTTTTTTTCAAATTTTTTATCATCACTCTAAATCTGATATTGAAGAGAAATTATCTTCCATTATGTGTACATCCAATGGAATCTCCTTCAAGAACTTCTCCTTAGTTAATGGTGCATGGTACACCCGAAGGCAATGTCCATTCACCACTAACATCCTTAATGAATTACCAATGGGAGAAAGAAGCACTACTCAATATTTGAAAACTTCTTCAATCAAGTGTTGTCCATGCCTCCTAGTCTACAAAATCTTGTCAATATGTACTTGAAATAATTAAATACCAATTCTCAAAATATGTTAAGTGTTTACATCAAGATAAAATATTGTTATACCCTTGTAATTCCATGTAAAGGGATTGAAATATTGTTTCAAAATAGCAACAATATTGCTTTCTGTTTATAAGTCATCCAGCTAATAATATTCAAGAATTTTCTTGGCTGCACTTCAATTTGTTTCATTCCTAGGAGGACAGAATTTACCCCTTCTTAATTTCTTACTAAGGAGTTCAATGGAAGTAAATTTTCTATCTACAGTTTTTCTAGTTTTTCTCCTTTATCCAAGGCTAATTTATGTGTTTGGACTAAAGGTTTTCTGTGTATCTCCATTGATTTTTGTCTCTTCAAGCTCAGGTAAGTTCTTATTTGAGCACAATTGGATGTTTTTGCAGTCAATAACATTTCTTGAAGTTTTTTTTTACCAGATTTAGCTACATAGATAGGGGTTGCCTATCTTGTATTATTCAGATTGATCACAGGTTGGGCTGAAAAAGACATATTTTTGGTTTACACAATAAGACAAGAAGTGTACAACTTTAGCAGATCAACTACTTGTCAAGTAGGATCACCTCTAATGAGATCAACTATTGTCGATGTAGGCTAAGAATTGTTAGGTTGTGGTTTAGCGTGGTAAAACCCTAACAATATTTAAGCAATAATGGCAAAAATCTAGGATCACTGTTAAGCTGTAAACTTCTATTTGATTGTGTAAAAGTTTTGTGATTTTTTTTTTTAACTGAATCATCTTACATAGATAAGGGTTACCTGCCATGTATTATTTAGATTGACCACAGGTTGGGCTGGAGGTAGTGGTTTTACTTGATTTTTTTGTTGTTGTTAGGATCTCCCTTGAGAAGAATTTAGACCAGGCAATGAATTTTGCATCTCTGAGTTGTCAAAGTAAATGACATTTATTAGTGATATGTCTTTGTGAACAAATGCTACAAGTAGCTGATATGATTGTTTTGTTCAAGGGATAGTCTTGTATATCTGCCATTATGTCTTCCCAACACCTAGTACAAATTTTATTATACTACCCTGATGATATGGATATAAAAATGGCAATACTAGCAGATGGCTCCCCTAAGAGATCTTATGTTTCTTGATAATGATGATGATGAATTATTTCAATTTTTATCAAGAAATTCAAACATAAGCAATTTAACCCCTAGGTGTGAAGATCACCTCGCTATGGTTGTTTGTTTTCTAAATGGACTAAAATACAATTTACCAAAAACTATTACTAATACCAATAATTTATCCAAATTTTACTCTGAAGTTCACAAATTAGTATAATTAACAATTATTGGGCTACTTTTACCCTCTAACAACACCGTGTTCCCTGAAAATGATGCCAAAATGATGCGTTGTTGTTAAGCACATCGTTAAATCTTAAAGATCTTATCAATCCGGGGTGGTGTCCAAGGCTATCTACGATAGAAGGCTAGGGCATAGTATAATTTAGGCATTCAAATTTTAAGCATTTATTGGGTGAGACAAATTTGGTTTAGTCTTTTGGTGTCACACTAAACCTAATCTGCAGAACGGAAACTTGGAGGAACTAAAAAATAATTCTAAATTGCAGGAATTGAAATCTAACTGCAATTGCAGGAATTGGAATTTCTAAATTGAAAGTCTAATCTACTTTTGCAGAATAACAGAATTTAAATGTTGCTGAAATGAAATCCTAAGTTACATTTGCAGGATTGAAACCTAGTTACTCTTGCATAATTGAAATGTTGCTTGTAAATGAAACTTATGCTAAAACACCTGTCAATATCCTGCCACAAAAGGTCGTCAAGCTTCTGCTACAAAAATTGACAGTAAAATGAAATATGCTAAAAATGGAAAGTTGCTAAAACAGAAAAGCAAGGAAAAAATGGAAAGCAAAGGAAAAATGCTTAATATAATTTGTCATCTAACACACACACACACAAATGCTTTACACAAACATAATAGAAAACATAAATAACATTATACAAACTTAAAATAAGAAAAGTAAACTTGACAAGTAATCTATTAATTCTACTGTAGCAAAATTACAGATTAAAACCTACCATAAAAATCCTCCTTCTAGATCTTAAAGTGGTCCCATAATTCCTGATCTAGAAGGAGGTTAAAAGCACTCCTTAACTAATTAACACTCAGAATAAAAAATCATAAAATAACGCACTTTTATTAATGACAAAACATGCTAAAAATTGTTATAAAAAAATATTGTACAATCCTAATTACTGCTGTTGAAAACTCTCCTCTATTCTAATTTCTAACTAATCAACCAAGGAGGGAGCTGTGTTATTTATATAAATATTTACAACATATCTCATGCTCAAATAATCCTATGTGCTACTTTACAGTGATTTTCCAATAATTTTGGATCTAAAATAAATGTAATTTTGGATAGTTTGTGTTGCAGTAGTAGTCATTGGCCCTTAGAAAGCATCTTCAGTGGTGGGAGTACATGGTAGGAGTCTAGAAATATCTCACACATATTTATCCACTTCATAATATGTCATTTCTATCTTGCAAACAACTTCATATTATGCTGTAGTTATTTCTGGGTTTATCCTATAAGAGGATCAATTTATCTTTTTCGATGAATGGTGGCTTTGTATGACAAGGATGACAAAGACAGCTGGGGGATATTTTCCCTTAACCTTGTCAACCTTATTTCCATTTTTCCACCATCAAAAAATATTCAAAAATTCAAAAAGAACTTTTTGTTCTCAATCTGAAGCTAAGTGGCTCAATCCGAAGAGACTGTATTACTCAATCCAAAGAGATTGTATTTCTCAATCCGAAGATACATGTTCAATCCGAAGATATTCAGAATGACCAACAGTGTGCTCTTCAAATGATTTTAGCTATATTTCTCAGGTGGATTAGCCCTCAGGATCAGATTGCAATAGCCTTCATTCCTCTCCATGTGTGAATTCCATGTCTTGCCATTCATTGGTAGCTTGCTAGAATTTACATGGTAAATTACTGCATTTTCTAGCTCTACTGCACAGTTGTAAAATATTGGCATTTCTTGCAAATTCAAAAAAATTAGAACATGGAAAAATTATTTAAATATTAACATTAAGGAGTACATCAGGTTGCTACTGAATTTATACACTTCATTCACCAAGTAACCATGCTAAAATAGTGCAACAGTGCTGCACAATTGTCCCTGCTCTGTTATACCCTATTGTTGCCTATTTAGACCATGTGGGAATGCTTCTAAATATGTTAGATGTATCCTGTAGTCCTTCTGAACTCATTCCATCCATATCCTCATGCTTTGATTGACAACTTCAAGGTGTTCCTATAAAGTGACAGCTTGTTGATTTTTATATGGCTGTTTTTTTCAAATTTTCAAATTTATGATAGTCCTAAAATTTTGGCTTCAATGTGGATTTGAAACAAGTTGAAGGGCAAGAAAACATTCAAAAACCATTTAGAAGTTAATGGATATCAGCATACCACATTTGTTTAATTGAAATGCATATTTTTACTTGCTACTTAATCAAGCAAAATCAGTCACAAAATGCTGAAAATAGTCAAAAATAGAGATATAGTATTCCTAACATAAAATCATGCAAACACTTAACAAATAGTATATTTTAGACAACTATTTGGCAATTAACTTATCATATGGTAGTCAAACATTGTACAATAATGAGGTATTTTTGGGCCTCATCATCCCCCCCAAATTGAACTAATGCATGCCCTCATGCATCTTAGTAGGCCATAGTAATATGCAGGTTTTATTCTTGTAAACAACATCCTTTGCTACCTGCTAACTGAGAATTCCTCCTTGCTGCACTATACCAAATATTTTGCAATTAAGCACATGTATGACTCTTTTTTTGTCTTTATACAAGTTTTAGTGCTGCAAGGTACCTCTAAAAGGCTTTATATCATGTGATTCATCTTACAATAGTCTTATTATGGAACCATATTTGGTAGATGCACTAATACTGATGGAATTTTATGTTCTTAACAACATTTCAGCCTGAATGCTTATTTCTGTTGTTTGCACCTTTTGAACAAAATTGATAAAAAATTTGGATTGGAAATGCTTGAGGGATATACTTACTTGTGGTAGAGCCTTATGAACCTCAATATTTGATGTACCTTACTCTTTTTTCTATTCTATAACATTTTCAACAATTCTAATATAGTTTCTACTCATTTCGAAGATATCCTGCTCATTCCGAAGATATGCCTGTTCATTTCGAAGATATGTTTGTTCATTCTGAAGATGCATCAAAAAATGCAGAAATGACCTCCTATGCAAAATTTAGCTATGGATTCTATTGTGGGCCCATATCTAGAGTGTATAAGCCTTCCATAACATCAAAAATCCCTTTTTCATCCTTTTGTTTAGATTTTATTCTTTGTTTTTTATGTTGTTGTTTTATTCCAGTAATACTAAAATAGAACCTTCAGGTGCATTTTGTTGATTATCCTCCTTCAATTTATCAGAAAATTATGAGATATAAATTTGCAGTTCTCCTTCTGAAACTTGCCCTACAAATTGAAATAGAATTGCTACCATGTCTATCCCAAAATCAGGTTTTTGCACAGTTTTGGAATTTCCATGCAATTAAGGGCATAAGGGGTTGTTTCTTGACATCTTGAACATGTTCCATTTTCAACTTGCCAATATTGTATGAATAGTTTATGTCAAATACAGATTATAATACACTAAATTCTAAATGTTGACTATGAATTAAATGCAAGAAACACATACCTTATTTTCCTAAAAATTGGTCATGCACCTTACAAGATGCTTTTGATGATTGTTAGCAGGCTATCTGAAAACATAAACATAACACGTGCAGTGTGAGATTTGTACAATGGTGGAACAGTGATGGGTAGATCAACAAGGCAATGCATGCCAAAAAATTGGTTTTCATGCAAGCCAACTCAATAGCGCCTCCAAGAAGGTTTTCACTACTGAATTATTCATTTTTTTTTTCTTTTCATTTTTTTCATCTCCTTTTTTTTTCATCTCTTTTTTTTCACTTTTTTCATTAGAAGAGGCTACCATTTCTAGTTTTCAACCAACTTTTGTCCTATTTTTTTCTTTATTTTGAAGTGCTTCAATGAGAGAGAACATATATCACTTTTATTTGGATAAGACCAATCCTTATTCTGCAAAAAAAATGTCAATTATTGTATGAAAACACCATCTCTTTCTGTTGAAACTGCAACATTGATGCAACCTTCCTTTCTAGATGAGCAGTAATAATATTCTTACATCATAATTGTCTCCTTATTGCTGGAAATGAATTATTGGCTCCATTGTTCCTCTTCCTTGCTGAAATTGATGTTTGTCCTCATGTATCCCCATTTTTTGGGACATGCCTTTGCTGCAATTTTTTTTCTCTCTTTCTCTCTTTTTCTTCAATTTTTCTTGTCTTGCTTGTACCCAAGAAGGAATTTCACAAACAAGACTATTCTTATTTTTACTTTTCTTGTAAATTTGTTGTCAAACTTTTTATCATCACTCTAAATCTGATATTGAAGAGAAATTCTCTTCCATTATGTGTACATCCAATGGAATCTCCTTCAAGAACTTCTCCTTAGTTAATGGTGCATGGTATACCCAAAGGCAATGTCCATTCACCACTAACATCATTAATGAATTACCAATGGGAGAAAGAAACACTACTCAATATCTAAAAAATTCTTCAATCAAGTGTTGTCCATGCCTTCTAGTCTATAAAATCTTGTCAATATGTACTTGAAACAATTAAATACCAATTCCCAAAAGATGTTAAGTGTTTACATCAAGATAAAATATTGATATACCCTTGTAATTCCATGTAAAGGGATTGAAATATTGTTTCAAAATAGCAACAATTTTGCTTTTTTTTTATAATTCAGCCAGCTAATAATGTTCAAGAATTTTCTTGGCTACAATTCAAATTTTTTCATTCCTAGGAGGACAAAATTTACCCCTTCGTAATTTCTTAGTAAGAAGTTCAATGGAAGTAAATTTTCTTTTTGCAGTTTTTCTAGTTTTTCTCCTTTATCCAAGGCTAATTTCTATGTATTTGGACTAAATATTTTCTATGTATCTCCTTTGATTTTTGTCTCTTCAAGATTAGGGAAGTTCTTGTTTGAACACAGTTGGATGTTGTTGCAGTCAATAACATTTCTTGCAAATTTTTTTTACCATATTTAGCTACATAGACAGGGGTTGCCTATCTTGTATTATTTATATTGATCATAGGTTGGGCTAAAAAAGATGTATTTTTGGTTTACACAATAAAACAAGAAGTGTACAACTTTAGCAGATCAACTACTTGTCAAGCAGGATCACCTCTAATGAGATCAACTATTGTCGATGTAGGCTAAGAATTGTTAGGTTGTGGTTTAGCGTGGTAAAAACCTAACAATATTTAAGCAATAATGGCAAAAATGTAGGATCACTGTGAAGCTATAAACTTCTATTTTGATTGTGTAAAAGTTTTGTGATTGTTTTTTTAACTGACTCAGCTTACATAGATAGGGGTTACCTGTCATGTATTATTCAGATTAACCATAGGTTGGGCTGAAGATAGTGGTTTTACTTAATTTATTTGTTGTTGTTGGGATATAAATTGAGAAGAATTTAGACCAGACAATAAATTTTGCATCTCTGTGTTGTGGAAGTAAATGACATTTATTAGTGATATGTCTTTTTGAACAAATGCTACAAGTAGCTGATATGATTGTTTTGTTTAAGGGATAGTCTTGTATATCTGCCATGATGTCTTCCCAACACCTAGTATAAATTTTCTTATACTACCCTGATGATATGGATATAAAAATGACAGTACTACCAGATGGCTCCCCTAAGAGATCTTATGTTTCTTGATAATGAGGATGATGAATTATTTCAATTTTTATCAAGAAATTCAAACATAAGCAATTTAACCCCTAGGTGTGAAGATCACTTCTCTGTGGTTGCTTGTTTTCTAAATGGACTAAAATGCAATTTACCAAAAACTGTTATTAATACCAATAATTTATCTAGATTTTACTTTGAAGTTCACAAATTAGTATAATTAACAATTATTGGGCTACTTTTACCCTCTAACAACACCGTGTTCCTCGACAACGATGCCAAAATGATGTGTTGTCGTTAATAACATCATTAAATCTCAAATATCTTATCAATATGGGGTGGTGTCCAAGGCTATCTACGATAGAAGGCTAGGGCAGAGTATAATTTAGGCATTTAGATTTTAAGCATTTATTGGGTGAGACAGATTTGGTTTAGCTTTTTGGTGTCACACTAAACCTAATCTACAAAATGAAAACTTGCAGGAACTAAAAAATAATTCTAAATTGCAGGAATTGAAATCTAACTACAATTGCAGGAATTGGAATTTCTAAATTGAAAGTCTAATCTACTTTTGCAGAATAACAAAATTTAAATTATTGAATTTAAATGTTGCTAAAATGAAATCCTAAGTTACATTTGCAGAATTGAAACCTAGTTACTCTTGCATAATTGAATGCTTTTTAATGAAACTTATGCTAAAACACCTTTCAATATCCTACCACAAAAGGTCATCAAGCTTCTGCTACAGGAATTGACAACAAAATGAAATATGCTAAAAATAAAAAGTTGCTAAAACAGAAAAGCAAAGAAAACATGGAAAGCAAAGGAAAAATTCTTAATATAATTTGTCAGATAACACACACACAAATGTTGTACACAAACATAATAGAAAACATAAAGAACATTATATAAACTTAAAATAAGAAAAGTAAACTTGACAAGTAATCTGTTAATTCTGCTGCAGCAAAATTACAAATTAAAACCTGCCATAAAAATCCTCCTTCTAGATATTAAAGTGGGCCCATACTTCCTAATACAAAAGGAGGTGAAAAACACTCCTTAAATAATTAACACTCATAATAGAAAATGATAAAATAACTGCACTTTTATTGATGATAAAACATGCTAAAAACTGTTACAAAAAATTATTGTACAGTCCTAATTGCTGCTATTGAAAACTCTTCTCTATTCTAATTTTTAATTATTAACCAAGGAGGGAGTTGTGTTATTTATATAGATATTTACAACATATCCCATGCTCAAATAAGCCTATGTGCTACTTTATAGTAATTTGCCAATAATTTTGCATCTAAAATAAATGCAAATCTGGATAGTTTGTGTTGCAGTAGTAGTCATTGGCCCTTAGAAAGCATCTTCAGTGGTGGGAGGACATGGGAAGAGTCTAGAAATATCTCACACATATTTATCAACTTAATAATATGCCATTTCTATCTTGCAAACAACTTCATATTATGTTGCAGTTATTTTTGGGTTTATCCTAGAAGAGGATCAATTGATCTTTTTCCATGAATGGTGGCTTTGGATGGCAAGGACGACAAAGACAGCTGGGAGATATTTTCCCTTAACCTTGTCAACCTTATTTCCATTTTTCCACCATCAAAAAATAGTCAAAAATTTAAAAAGCACTTTCTGTTCTCAATCCGAAGTTAAGTGGCTTAATCCGAAGAGACTATATTTCTCAATCCGAAGAGACTGTATTTCTCAATCGAAAGATACATGTTCAATTCGAAGATCTTCAGAATAACCAATAGTGTGCTCTTCAAATAATTTTAGCTGCATTTCTCAGTTGGATTAGCCCTCAATATCAGATTGCAATAGCCTTCATTCCTCTCCATGTGTGAATTCCATGCCTTGCCATTCATTGGTAGCTTGCTGAAATTTACATGGTAAATTACTGTATTTTCTAGCTTTGCTGCACAGTTGTAAAATACAAATTCAAAAAAATTAGAACATGGAAAAATTATTTAAATATCAACATGAAGGAGTACATCAAGTTGCTACTAAATTTTTACATTTCATTCACCAAGTAACCATGCTGAATAGTGCAACAATGCTGCACAATTGTCCCTGCTCTGTTATACACTATTACTACCTATTTAGACCATGTGGGAATGCTTCTAAATAGGTTATATGTATCTTGTAGTCCTTATGAACTCATTCCATCCATATCCTCATGCTTTAATTGACAACTTCAAGGTGTTCCTATAAAGTGACAGCTTGTTGATTTTTATATGGTTGTTTTTTTTCAAATTTTCAGATTTATGATAGTCCTAAAATTGTTGCTTCAATGTGGATTTGAAACAAGTTGAAGGGTATGAAAACATTCAAAAAACATTGAGAAGTTAATGGATATCAGCATACCACATTTGGTTAATTAAAATGAATATTTTTACTTGCTACTTAATCAAGCAAAATTAGTCACAAAATGCTGAAAATAGTCAAAAATAGAGATATAGTATTCCTAACACAAAATTATGCAAACACTTAACAAATAGTATATTTTAGTCAACTATTTGGCAATTAACTTATCATATGGTGATAAAATATTGTGCAATAATGAGGTATTTTTGGGCCTCATCAAAGTTTGTGGTTATGTATTTTGATGATATTTTGATTTATAGTAAATGTGAAGAAGAGCACTTGTTACACCTGAAATTGGTGTTAGAAGTGCACAGGAAGGAGAAATTGTATGTCAACCTAAAGAAATGTAGATTTATTCAACATAGTTTAGTGTTTTTTGGATTTGTAATTTTAAGATATGGAATCAGGATGGATGATGAGAAAGTGGATGGGATTCTGGAATGGCCTCTTCCATGATCTATAATAGAAGTAAGGAACTTTCATGGACTAGCTACCTTTTACAGGAAGTTCATTAGGAACTTTAGTAGTGTTGAGTGGTGTTTTCACCCAATTGTGAAAGCACACTCTCCGGTAGGATTTGGGTTCTAAATCCTCTACTTGCAAAGAAACAATTTCTCCAAGGTTCCTGTTATGTTAGCATTTTGTATCTGTGTATAAAAGATATTTAATTAAAATGTTTGGAATACCTTAGTGGTTGCAAGTAACTAAAAACAAGGGGCACTGTGGTTTATCTTACTGTGAAATTTAATGATTGTTCCTTGAACCCTAATAAAGTAAATGTGATTTGATCCTTGAATGACCATGCTGCAACTTCAAAATAAAATTTAATGAAATGCCATAACATGAATGGAATTATTTTTGGGTTTTGAAGTTTTTTTTTTTAATTTTTTAAATTTTATTTTAATGCTTGAAAATAAAATTGGAATTTCTGAAAAATAAAATACAGCAAAAGAAAATAAAATGTGAAGAAAAGAAATTAAAAATTGCATCTAGTCTGATGCTATCCCGTCCTGGCAAAACCGAAGCTGTGAGGTTTCCATGCATGCAACCTAACTTACTAGACCTACAAACATGCACAATCCCGATAAGCTAAGTGCTGATTCTAAGGGTTTTGAAATAAAATTCATATTTTGAACATTCGCCTAATGCAACCCACAACAGTGGCATTTAACATTATCTATAAATCTGAAATATGAAAAATGAAAGAATAAACATTAAATCTGTAACATGCACAGAAGATCTCCTTCTTTCTTGCCCACAAGATGCAAATTTCTGAACACTCTGCATTAAAAATATGTCATTTACAGCAGCAAAACTTTTTGGTTTTCTCAAAACCAGCAAAAGGAAGGAAAACAGCCCCAAAGCAAGCCCAGACTGACCCACTGGCATCTAGCACTGCAACTCTGCTCCAGCAGTTCCCGACCCTTGTATCTACCCTGTGCTCCTTCTTTTAAAGCTTGGTAATGCTTTTTTTTTTGGCCTGTGACGCTTCGTTTCATCTTCCCGATCGATTCATTTCATCTTCCAGGTTGCTTCATTTCATATTCCCGTCTTTCAAATTATTTTTGAATTCATGTTTAATGTTGAAACGTTTGATAATATTCTATGCATGTAACATTTCTGTAACCCTTATACATGTATGCCACGTGTTCTGCACTTTCTGCATGTTCTGTAACGGCCCCATGAAAATCGCAACAAAAAATAGCAGGTAAACTTGTCTGCCTTCCTAGCCGCGAAAACGCGACATGTCACGAAATCGTGACATGTCGTGTTATCGCGATGTTTTCCTATCAACAACCTTTCTTGCCATCGCGCCCAGCGAAAACGTGACATGTCATGATTTCGTGACATGTCACGAAATCATGACGCTTTTCTCCTCCGTACACCCTCGCTGCTTTCCTGTAGCGAAATCACGACGTTTTCCACTTCGGGCACCTTCGCTGATTTTTGTCGCGATATCGCTACGCCTTTTTCATTTCGTACAATTGGACTGCAACCTGTCGCAAAATCGTGACGATTTTTCGTTCAGAGCTGTCTTGCGGCTTTCTGTTGTGAAATCGTGACCTTTTTCCAGTCCGTACTATTTAGCTACTTCTGGCCGTGAAAACGCGACATGTCACGATTTCACGACATATTTTCCTTCCGTACGCCTCGGCTCATTTTTGTCACGATTTCGTGATGTTTTTTCGTTTCATGCACCTTCGCTGCAACCTGTCGCGAAATCGCGACGTTTTTCCACTTCGGGCATCTTTGCTGCATGCTGTCGCGATTTCGCGACGTTTTTCTATCTCGGGCTCCCTTGCTGCTTTTGGCCGTGAAAATGCGACATGTCGTGATTTCGTGACATATTTTGCTTTTCGTACGACCTCGTTGCTTGGAGCCACGAAAACACGACATGTCGCGATTTCGTGACATATTTCCGCTTCATGCTCCTTTGCCGTTTCTTGTCGCAATTTCGCAACACTTTTCTCCCACCTGCTGCCGTTGACTGCGTTG
>JAQPPZ010004511.1:0-160578 GCA_028583015.1 Wollemia nobilis | reverse complement strand
TATGTATTTCACATTCATGAGTACAATTACAAAGCTTTGCAAAACTAGACATTTTTGTATTCTAATACACTATCATATACAACACTAAAATTAACATGTTATGAATATTCACTTACTTTTGTGCAATAAACATTTGTATTTAAATATTTATGCATAAACTCACATATATAAACTCTTTGCAATTGCATAATGTTTGTAAATTATTTTTAAATATGAAACACTAACATGTTTTAAATATTAAATAAATATTTATATGACCCACATGTATTTCACATTCATGAGCACAATTACAAAGCTTTATGCAACTAATATTTTTGTATTCTAGCATCTATGTATAACTAACATTCAATGTATAAACCACATTTAAATTTTTAATATTTATGAATTTATGCCTAATTATCATTCATATGTATAAGATATACTTATTTAATTTCTTATTAATTACACATTTTTATGGAATATAATTAACATATTAGGTAAATAAAGACAAATATGACCCACATTATTTTACATTTACAATGTTTTTACACCAATAATATTTGTATCCATGAATTTATGTACAAATTACATTTATAAGCTATAAGCATTCACTTTAGAATTATTATCAAATAATTTCTTATGCTAATATAAAACAATTGACATGTTATTCATATTTAATTGTTTAGATTGTAAGTTTCTTAAACAATTCATGTTCACAATTATATTAATGAATTTTTTTGCAACTAATATATGTTTTCATGAATGCATATACATATTCATAAAAAATTTCATGTAGCTAACATTCAAACAATTGTACTTATATATTTAAACTCTTCATAGTTGCTCTAAAGTATTTAAACTTCTTGTAATTGCATTTAAACTTTATAAAATTATTTAATCATATTTACAAATACTATATAATTAACATATTATAGACAAATTATTTAACAATATCATAATGTAAGTATGTAGCTCTTACAAAATTAACCTTTAATAACTTTCACATCTACGCATTTTATTAGTATAAAATAAATAATAATTAAATGAGATTGCAATAATTAATAATAAATAAGATTACAACTAGGATGATGAGTGAGGGAATGCAAAAAATATATACGTCTGGTAACATGGGATACCTATTGCCAGCATTTACAGAATGGGGATCTTGGTTTGAGGAAGTTGAGAGATCTAAATAAATTCCTTATAGCTAAACATGGTTGGAGGCTTTGTACTAGAGCATCATGGAAATGGGCTAGCATTATCCAAAACAAATACTTGGAGGGCAGAAAGCACTTTATCAATTATTCTAATCCTCCATATGGGTCTATTTTTTTGGTAAAATATAATCAATAGCAGGAAATTTCTATGGTAAGGTCTAAAATGGAGAGTGGGCAGGGGAGAAAAAATTAACTTTTGAAAATACCCTTGGATTCAATAGGATCCTTTAGCGAACTACCATAAGTTCAAATATATAAAGGAACATGTAACCCAAATCTATGGTAAGAAAATTAATGGTTACATTCATAGGGTGGGTGATTTTCAGGAGTGGAAAATTGTGCAAGAAGATATGCAAGGCTCGGGCATAAAATATTTGCAAAACATCATAAGGATTTATTATTTAGGTAGAGGTTTAGAGGAGGATCAAATAATTTGGGAAAGAAACCAACAAGGCCAATACTTAGTGAATCATGGATAAAGAGTCTTGGGTAAAGTAACCTCAAAGAAACCCAAGATTAAAATAATTTGGAATCTAAAAATCATCCCCAAAATTGGAATATTTTTTTAGACTTCCATTCTCAATAAGATCCTTACAAAAGATACTTATCTAACAAATAGGATGAGTGTATGGACCACTTATTTGGAAATTGTGATTTTTTTGTGATATCCTAAATATGTTATTGAGAGAAATTAATGTTGCTTGGGTCATTCTAGATTCTCTAATTAGGATTTGTGAATAGTGGCTCTTAGGAAACAGTATTTTTTGGCAAAAATGCATTCCACATATTTGGTGGGGGATTTGGTTGGAAAGAAATAGATGAGTGTTCAAAAATAAAACTAGAGGAATAATTGGGGTTTATACTGGGATAAAAATAGCCCTATTGGAGGATTGTATTAAAAATATTTTTGGCTAGGAAAATCTTGTAATGATCTTCTCTAGAGAAAAATATATCTTAAATATGGAAAAAATCAATAAGGTTAGACTAGATACCAAATGGGAACATCCCCACAAATACTGAGTAAAAATTAACTTCGAGGAAGCTACAAAAGGTAATCTGGGTCATGTTGGTGGTGGAGGTATCATTAGGAATGATAGATGTCAAGTAGTGGCTGCATATGCTGAGGATCTAGGAATTACCACAAATCACCAAGTTGAAGAATAGGCAATGGTTACAGGCCTTCGAATTGTAGTGAATTTGGATTTTAGGAGAATTGTTCTTGAGGGGGATTCCAAGAATATTAAAACTTCCCTTCAAAAGGGAAGTTAAATAATTCTAGTATTTTACAAATAATTACGGATGCAAGGAGTATTTTTGGAAACCCAAAAAAAATCAAGTAAACATATTTATAGAGAGGGAAACAAATTTGTTGATAAAATGGTGAATATGGCAGTTAAATTTGATAATTTCAAGGTCTTTTCATATACCCCCATGGAGTTGGAAGATATTATAATAATTAATAATGAATCTAGCAAATAAAGAGGGAAGAGAAAATCATGGGATCATACATTGAAGGATTTGAGCATACTAAATTACATTATTGTCATCATTTTATTTATCAATTATGTAAAGTATTGAGCACTACATCAGTTACGTTAAATAGAAGGATAGCAGGAGGAATATTATTCCATATTATCCATCAATAGTTTATCCCAGGTTTGTTTATTTTACTAATATAGAGCTATCTTGCATTTGTATGAGATTATCTTATTTTTTCTTGTATATGTTTTGAGTTCTATGTAAAGGTTCAGGGCCATTCAACCCTCTTTTTTTATCATTACCAAAAAAAAAAAAAAAAAAATACTAATAATTAATAAACTAGAGTGTTTGGGTGATTTGGATAACCTCTATCGAGGCTATAAATTCCTTGTTGGTAGTAGAGTAATGTCTAGAGGAGATCAAGGTCATCTTAATTAGAGCTAGAAACACTTGACTGATAATGAAGTAATGTAAAATAAAATCCTTTTTTATGAGTGAAATATATAATAGCCTAACTTCAAACTAAGTGATGAAATCTTGATGGATCTAGGTGAGAAAATAAATACACTAGAACACACTCGAAGCTGAAGCAACATGGGATACTTATTTTAAATAATTTTTTTTAACCCCATATTTGAATATTAGCCAAATGATTTACATTTTTCTAGTTAAGGTTTCATTGATTTCAAGTTGGGTTCTTTATGCAAAATGCTAAGGAGCATTTCCAATAGATTCATAATTTTTTGTTGCAGCTACACAACCCACCCCAATAGGGGACCCACATGAAATTTTAATTTTTGTTTGAATTCACTTACACAAAGGTTTTGAGCTTGCTTGCATTGAATGTTTAATAAATACATGAATCTCAATTGCATTGATCTCATTTTAATGGCTTTAAATAGAAATTTTACATTATTCTTTTATTTATGATTGTGTATCCATATTTTTTTAAGTGTAATGTCTCCCCGATTGTATGTATGACCATGTAATTAAAAAAATAAAGTTAAAAAGCATAATTTTAAATATGCTAGCAACTCAAAAAAATACTATTGCAAATTCTGAAACCCTAGCACTCAAATAAAAAAAGAAAAAAAGGATAACCAAAAGAAATCACTTCCAAGTCTTATTTCTCACCATTCTCACCTTTTTTTGTTGTATGGATGTAGTTGTATCATATTATGTTTCTTTGGTTTGAGTAACAAAAACTTTATTATAACCCATTCTTGTTGTATTCCTATTTTTTGATTTGCAAAACCCACCCCAATAGGGGACCCACATGAAATATTTATTTTTATCTAAATTCGCTTCTGCTAACATTTTAATATTATTTGCATTGAATGTTTTATAAATATATGAAATTTAATTGCATTGATCTCATTTAAATGGATTCAATTAGAAAATTTACATACTTCTTTTATTTATGCCTAAAATAAGATTTCTAACAAGTAAAATTAATACCCCAAGTTGTTTTCCTTCAATATTTTTGCTCAAGATGCTACTATCAAGGTCAGCTGTGAAGTTATTAGAAAATGATTGTGTGTCCATTTTTTTTTATGTGCAAAATCTCCCCAATAAAATTTATGGAAATGTAATAGAAAATGGAGTTAAAATGTATGCAATTTTAAATTTGTTAGCAACCACCCCCCAAAAAAAATCCAATGCAATTTATGAAACCCTAGCACTCAAATAAAATTAAAAAAAAATGGATAGTCAAAAGAAATCATTTCAAGGTCTTAAAAAAAAAATTGGCCAATTATTTTTGTGTTTTAGAAAAAACATTTCCAAGTTGTTGGAAACATCTTGAATTTTTTGAAATATGTAAAAAAAAAGAAGAGAGTCTGGGACCATGCGAATGAAAACTCTTGAAAGTTGATTGAACAAAGAATAGCCTAGAACCAATCAAATAAAAGCATTTAAATTTGATAGCATAAAGTCGAGAAAAAGAAACCCTAGATTAACTTGCACATGCCCAATGCTAGAGTTTATCTTAGGGTGATGCAATCACAGATAGACATATATTAACGTGGAATTAAATTCCAATGGAATATGCTACTAGATTTTAAAATTATGGATCCATGCAACATCCCAAAGTATTGTTAAAATAGAAACATTTACAAAATAAAAATGAGGTCCGAAAACCATGTAAATGAAATAGCTCGAGATCAAGTTTATTTTGGAAATGACACAAGCATTCAAGATCATGCCAATAAAATAATTTAAAGTGGATTGAGAAAACATAGTTGGATATCATGCTAAAAAAATCATTTAAAGTTTGATTGCACAAATTGGGGTAAAAGAAACCCTAAATTAACTTACACAATCCCATGAATACCGAGTTTCTCTTAGGGTGATGTAAGCTAATATTTTAGAATCCTAGATCCATGCAATACTACTCGAAGAAATGATAAAAAGAAAAAATACTTTAAAATAAAAAATAAAAAAAATAAAAAGAAGATATTGGGAATGTGCAACCAAAAAAATTATAATTAAAAATGAATCCCAACAATCAAAAGTGAAGCTTAGAAAATAGAAAATCAAGCCCAACAACTGAAACTAAACCTCAAATTTGGAAAATAACCCCAATATGAGTTTTGAAAGAAAATTTAATATCTCATACCAAAACCTTGAAATAAATACTAAAGCAATTAGAAATTGGCATTGGGCAATTGAAAGTGAAAATTGGGGATTGAAAATATTACTTCGCACTTAGAAATTGAGCTTGGCAATTGAAAGCTACCCTGATTGATGCCCTAAAAATAAGTGATGCTATAATGCAAGGAGATCATAATAAGAACCTTAATCCTAATAAGGAGTGCATATTTATAGAAGATGACTAACCCAAATTTATTAAATAAGGATTAAGAAAAATAATAAAAATAAATAAATAAAGTAAGGCAAAGACTCATTGGTTAAATATTATTTACATTAATATTATAAACATTAAGAGGCTGAATGATATAAAGTCTAGAAATAATTTATAAGAATTGAAAAATAGGTTTAAACAATCAATTAGAACCCATATTTTAGAGAAGAAAAACAAAAAGTTACATAAAGAAAGATTGATGGTGAAAATTTAAAGCAATAAACAAGTATCAATGGTCAAAATATTATCTTTTGAATATTTTCTCCTACCAAAGCTACATATAAAATTATTTTTTCTTTTATACTATGATTTGTAGGTAATGACAATTTCAAAGTGAAGGCCGAGAGGAATTAAAATAATTAATTTACCGAGACCTAATCCTAGCTACTCACATGTGTGAGAACATGGTTACCTAACCTAAAAATGATATGTCCAAGCCAATTAGAGAATTCCATGATGGATAATTAAACATCAAACTCGAGAAGAAAATAAAAAAATGACACATCATCGAGGTAGTGACAGACAACACATTCGTACAATTGTAAAACATTGAAACACAATTGTGAAGCACTAAATATTTGGAAATTGTAAGGCTATAAATAGCCATGAAATACCCATTTCAAAGGGACAAAATCCACTATTAGCATTATATATTCTAGAAATTTCTTTCTTGTTTTGTAGTTGGTGGATTTTTGAACCTTGTCAATCACATTATGCTAGCAAGTTTGAGTGTAATAATTGAATATCTTTATCAATACAATATATTGGAATTCTTGGTGTAATCTATGCATGATGATGGTGGTTACATTTAATTCAATTTTAGTATATTTTATGTATCTCCTCTGAATATGGAATCATTTTGATCTTATATTGTGCAAAGCTTGGTCGAGCCAGAGTTGGTTTACTTCAAAATTTGTTGCTTCAATTGATTTAGTAGAAGGATTCAAGATGCTATAGCTTGTTTTATTTCTTTTTCTATCCCTTTATTTTTGAATTTTATTCAAAACTTTATTAGATTTGGTTTATATTAGCTGAATTCCAAATTTTTAAGCTTATTTTACATGATCATGTGCTGCATTTCAATATGTTTCAAAATATACATTGTAATTTTTTATAATGAACATGATTATGATATAATGAAGGTTGTATATTGATAATTTTAAGGTAACAAGCCTAGAATATTGATTGCTTTGATTCTTTGAAGCAACACTATGATATTAATTGTTCATAATTTGATGTTTAGCTAAGTAATTAAATTAGATCTATATTCATTCAAGCATAGACAATGAATTGGAAATCATCCTTGTAATAGTTAAATGAAATTCTAAGTTATCTACCTATTTGCATTTTTATACTTTGATTTAAAATGTGACAATAACATGCCCTATCACCCAAACCTTGGGGGAGAAATATTCTCTTTCATGAGAGAAAAATTATTGTTCTAACCATTTGTGTGCATAAAAATTGGATTAGGTGTATCACTTAACAGGTCCAAATATTGAAGAGCTAAATAATTTAGACGTAAAAAACACAAAGTAAAGCTCAAAAATGAAGCTAAAGATGAATCTCTAGTAGGATATCATGATACAAGCAATTTTACATGAAGATTGAAGACTAAGTCTTCAATAACCAAATGATATAATACAAGGGGGTTTTGAGGAATATTACATTATTTGATATATGCTAATGTACCCCCATGGTACCTTCATAGCACAAATGTAAATATGTAATAAATTAAGGTTGAGTCTATCATTTAGATGAGTGTTTTGTATTTGCCATTTCATATAAGTATTAATGTGTAGGAAATGCATAAGTGTCATGTAAGTTAGAGTGCAAGAGTGTATTGAGAGAATGTGCACAAGTGTCATGTATGTAAGTGTGCAAATATCTAAAGTGAGGATGTGCACAAGTATCTTATATTAGAAGTGCATTTAGAAGTGTGCAAGTGTCATAGAGTCAAGTGCACATGTAAGAAGAAAGTAAAGAGTCTAGTATGCAAGTGGAAATATGATAATTGAAAGGTCATGAGAGTTGTCATATGGAAAAATAGTCAAGTCAATGAAGATACATATTCTATGTCTATATTATGGAGATAAAGTTCCATACAACGTAACACAACAACTCCATGGATACAACACAAAAAATGATTAAAACTTGTATATATACTTTGGATCAATTAACATTGTAAGTATTCTTCATGCATACTACATGAATGATTTTTGCCATTTAATTTCATATTTGATATTATATGTAAATTTTATTTTTAATATGATATATTTCTTGATATATATTTAATTGCTCAATTATATTATTCTACTCTTCCTTATTAATATTTAGACCCTTAATATTGTGGCTTCTTTATATTGGGATTTATGATATTATATTCTAGTAAGGCTTAAAAGCCAACATTATCTATGAATAAAGATCACAATATGGAACACTATGGATGGAATTGATGGGGGTATATATAAATACAAAAAACCTAAATATGGCATTTTTTAAACCTAAACCATTATAACAAGTAGGATTTGTATTAATAACACCTCAAAAATTAAAGGTTTAACCTTTAAAAGGTTAACCATGGTCCATAGGGAATACATAAATAATTAAATACATATTATACTAATTTTCCATAGGATTAACAAAGTACATCACACAATGTCATCCTTTTTTCATCGAGTCAAATTACAACATTAAATATTATGTTTGTGATAATTATCCAAAAAATTCAATTGGTCTTGATAGTAGATACATATATTTGAAAATAAATATGGTAATACTAACAAATGATGTAAATTAGTACATATTTTTCTAATTTTTTATGATTTAGTAATAATTTTAATTTAAATATTAAATCGCATTGTAGACACCCAAATTTTCCCACTTTCTAGACACCAATTACATCACCAAATAAACCCTTTCTACAAATTAAGTAGAATAAACATATTTTATACCAAAATTTAAGACATATAGAAATATCAAATTTATAGATGACAAAGCTTTTTTTAAACCTTTACAAAACCCTATAAAAATAGTATCATTGAAAAGTTTACAAAACAATATTTTCAATAAGTAGAAACATGCCCATTTTTTAAACCAAAATTGATCTTAAAAATATGCAAAAATATAAGAACCATATGTTTGCATAATTATTGTATAAATTTTAGAACAATGCTTACCTAAGCATTGTATGGATATGTACAATGCATCTATAATATCATGGTGCCTTTGCAACTATACCACCAAAACATAAGTCTTGACAATTTCACTACTAATCACCACTTATATTTTGTGGATCTCATGTGTTACCTTGGTTTGCATGTATCTTATTATAAATCACAACACCTAATTGCAAGCTCAATCCAACTAGTTAACTAGTCAATTAAAATTATAAAATATCTAAACACCTTTATTAACTCTCAATAAAGTACATCTAATTGGTATCAAAATCCCCTACAACTTGTTTAACTAGACACAACACCTACAAATGTGTCACCTTCTGATGCAAATTCAAATAGCTCGTCCTTAAATGTAGGCTTGTGTAATGGTTTCTCCATGGAGACAAACAAGTCTATAAGAGCACCCTTGGAGGAAGCACAAAGGGATATTTAATCTTGGTGTAATAAATTATTCCTCAATTTTTTTTTAGCAATATTTAAACTTTAATTTTATTTTTGGATTTCCATTCTTGTTTTAATAGGTACACACTACTAGATTGGCTCGAGAAATGGAGCTATAACAAGAGATATCATGTGCATAGAAATATGAATAAACCTTTAATGGAACATTAGAAAACTGATATTCATTGCAAATCTACAATACATCAGGTCATATCCATAGATCAAAGTAGGGGTTAACTCCCTTATCTCTAATATATTTACATTTTTAGAATATATTTTAGCACTCACATGATATCAATTTTTTTTTTTATCATCTATGTCTTTCATTAAATTACAATAAAATGAATTAAAGGTGTGATCCCTTTGCCCATGAATATTTTTATTATAGGATAATCCATATATACCCCTTAACCTTAATTATAATTTTTTAGTTTTTTGTTTGTAGGTTCTATTTTTTGCAAGTACATGATGAAGGTTCTATAGGACTACAAAAGCACTATATGGAAATAATGAAATGGTATGATAGTTTCACATTGGTATGCCACCTTCAAATTGGTATAGCACCTTTTCACTATATGGTTCCTTCACAATGGTATGACACCTTCACCCTAGTATAACAAATTTGCAACAATACAATGCATTT
The DNA here is from genome assembly GCA_028583015.1 of Wollemia nobilis. Lineage (NCBI taxonomy): Eukaryota > Viridiplantae > Streptophyta > Pinopsida > Araucariales > Araucariaceae > Wollemia > Wollemia nobilis. Next base: position 150,777 of record JAQPPZ010004511.1, on the reverse strand, counting down.
GCACGAGTATAGTGCCTTCACATCAATATAATTCATTTGTATTGGTATGATACCTTTGCACTAGTACAATGCCTCTACACTGGTATAGCATTTCTATCATAGGTAAGTTCATATTTTGTTTTTCTATTTCTGTGTTCTTCTATTCCTAATTTGAGGAATCATAGATAGTTTCATGAAACTATTACAAAAGTGTCAAGATCACATTTTTCCATTACAAAATGTTATATAGGCTATGAATTCAGTATCCTTATTGCATTTAGGCATAAAATAAAAGGTGCATGTAGTGGAATTTGAGGTTAGTATGTTTGTTTTCATATGTTATTAATCTTGTAATCCAAAATAAAAAATAGAAGAAACAATTTTTTTCACTTTCCACAAGTATCAAATGTAGAAAATCACTTAATCTAGGAATTCTATGTTGCTCCTATATTTTTCATCAATAATTTTTATAAAGAAAAAGGTCTCTATATTTTTTAAACAAAAATTAAAATAATGGAATCACATGATTTAGGCTTTTAATATTATATTCTATTGTGCACATTGCCTTAAAACCATATGAATGTTGCATTTTGGACCAAAGAATAGCATTGCAATGCATCTCCATGGTTTTAGATCAAAATAAAAGGGAAATTATAATTTCTTGAAATAGCATATAGATTTAGAACCTATTATATGCATCACTACATTTAGTTTGTAAGCACTAGACTCCTTTATAAACTATTATCATAAAATTAAGTCTTGATTCTCCCTTTCAAAATCTTCGGTAATAAATATAAATGCATGTAGTCTATATCATAGGTTGTTTGTCTTCTTTTACGTTCATTCTCTTTGATCTTCTATTTGAAAAAATATTTTTACTTTCCTCAAAAACATTGAAAATAAAAAGCGTTAAGATTTAAGGTATTACCTTTTGTATATTTTGTATCCACCTACATTGCATCCTTCATCGCAACATACATTAAGGATTTAATAGGATTTGGAACCTTAGGTGTTTTCTAATTAATGTATTAAACATACACTTATAGGCTACACACTACGAACCTCCCAAAGCACAAGTGTGGACATACATGTGATTTTCGTGTCATACATCTTTGGTGAAATCAATATGAACACCACATAGATCCAAATCCTTTTTCCCTATCCTTACCTCAATCAAAGATAAAATAAATCTAAAATATAATCAATACCAACTAAATAATGTGTATATTTAGAATATATTAAATTAATATTAAAAAGAACATAGCTAAATATAATTCCTATAAGCTAAAAATAGTCATAAGGAGTTGAATTTAGTACCTCTCACATATTGGTCATGAGGCACGTATCTAGGTGTGGCCATCCTTAGTACCATTCTTTTTTAGTGACTCAAAACCTCTCTTACATATAACCACATACATTGAGAATATCAACTTACTCCCACATACTGATAGGTCTATTAAGAGAGTGGGTATATTGAGAGGTTTAGGTATATCAAGAATCTCCCTAAGGTATATTGATAAGATCAGGTATTTAGAGAAAATTCAATATAAGGGATTATAAAAAACTCTTCTTCTTCTTCTTCTTTAATCAACACTTAAAATAAAACTTTAATAAAATTTAATTTACCTTTCAGAAGATCATGGTGGAACACCATTAGCTTACCTAACATGTTGCCTACTAGCTAGAATAGAATTATAATTCCTTTCCTTCCTTATCTAAGGTTCAGTGGGATCAAGTCACCTTTGAAAACCGTTTATTCAAATAGGAGGAAGAATCACCTCCTTCAAACACCCTTTTCCCTATTCATAACAAATAAGGGGAGGTAGTCTTTAGGTCTATGGAACATATATTTTCCTTCTTAAGGGGAGATAAATAAGCCATAGAGACCATGTTAAGAGAAAATGAAGAACATCAAACTTTCATTGTAGAAGGCTCTATTTTGGACCTCCATAATAGCCTATATGCATACCCATAAGTACCTATCAAAGAGATCTATCTCAATTATAAATTATATAGACCTTAGTGCACTAATCCTTAACCACACAAATTGAAACCCTTATATCATCACAACCTTTATAGAGGGTGGGGAACCAATTATCTTCTCTATAATTCCCTCCTCCTTTAACCTCTATTATATAATTACATAGGTTAATCACCACTTTCTCTATATCAAATATTAAGCACTAGTTAAGTATAACACCTCGACGTATTCAATAGTTCCCCAATATTTCAACCCATCCATAGTCTTCCACCCATTCCAAGTGTAAGTATAAGGGTTTCTCAAGACCCTATTCCTATAATCTATAATCCTACATCATCAAATTCACTTATCTATAATAATTTTGGGATAAGCTACATGATCCTAATGCCATATATCCTTGTATCTCAACCCTACCATTTATTTAATCATCACAACCCACAAATACCTCAACAAATAATCTTATTCCTCAAAACTAGGTCCAATAACAAATCTAAAACTATCTAGAGCAATTGAGTTGATGAGTAGATCCTATTAAATGGCTATCAACTTTTCATAGATGCTCTTGCATATATTTTTATAATCATCCTCTTCATCCTATCAAACCTCCTTTTGCTTTTTCACCAAATTTTGGGGTACCAAAATTTGACTTGTATTAGCAGAAATAAGACCCCATAAAACACCTTACACTTTTTGGTACTACTTGTAATGGCATAATATATGAGGATATGTTCTCCTCAAATTATTTCGTCACACCATTAAATGGGTGTATCTATAATGGTTCTTCTTCAAATTATCAAATATCTTTGCATAGTATCAAAACATTTTAAGATTTGAGGTACCAGACCCCACCATAATAGTCTTGGAGAAGATGACAATTTCATCAGCCTCCAACAGTATCAACCAATTGAAGAGTCTGTCTGGCCTCATCAGTGTAGCTATTGATTTGTGTGATTCTCTAAATCTTCTGTTTTATAGCCAGCAGTTCCAGGGGCACAAGGAGTCGAAGGCAAAATCTAAAGATGATGGCAAGGAGGATGATAAGAAATTAGATGAGGACTACAAGGAATACTGCTTGGCCTCTTGGCTATCCATTCTATGGGATGTTTTTTTGACCATATTCTATTATTTTTATATGGGCACAAGCTACTCTGCATGGTTCTTGCATGATTATTTTTTGTCTTTGTTAGTTCTATTTTGCGTCTTTCTTTTCTGATGGCCATAATATTAGGCTTCCATAGTTTAGTTTGGCTGTATTCTGTTGGAAGAGTAGGTCTTGGCCCTTTTTGTTGTCAGTTTAAACTTTTAGGGCTTGGCCTTTGTCCAGTTGATTAGTGGACCCTATTTTGTAAAATGGTTTTGGGTCAACCAGTTAAAACCCGGTGCTAATTATAATATTCTCTTACTTACCAAAAAAAAAAAAAACATTTTAAGATTTGATCGATAATTTCATCCAATGCTTCTTCATATATTGAATAAAATATCACTATCAATGAACTAACTATCCTGAAAAATCTCCAAAAAAAAGTTTCTATGACTTTATCATAAAATCATGAGTAAGAGTAAGAAGGATCCAATGTACACTCAAGAAAAAACTCTTGGACATTTTCATTTAAAATTTGTGTGACCAATTGACCTACACCTTAGAGGAAACCAACATGTTCTCTTTTTAGGATGTGGTAGAGCCAAGAAAATATGTAGAAGCTACCCTCTTGAGAAAAGTGAACTCAAACCTAAAAGTGATGAAGATAAACCTCCTTTTATCCAAAAAGGGCAACACAAAAAAAAGCATGTTATGGATGATGGGTTAACTATCTCTTGCTTAGATAATAATGTAAAAAATAATAATGTAAATACTTTTATTGTCCTACAAAAATTAGTCTTATGGAAATATCAAAAAAGGCCTTAGAGAAATTTTGGTAAGCTTAATAAATCTATGGAAGCTATTCTTGATCAGTTATTAATAACCAAAATGATAGAGTTACCATCTACCAAACCTACATACCTTGAAAGGGAAAAGCTCCCTTGGTTTAAAGCTGAAGAACAATGTGTCTTCCATTGCATAAATATTCATCATATAAACAAGTGTAGGACCCTTATGAACCTTATTCAATACCTAATTTATTATGACCATACTATTATTCTGATTTTGAACAAAATCCTCTTCTATCCCAGAAATAAATATCTATTAAGACCCATTACACCACCATTATCAAAAAGAATCCAATCATGTGCAATACAAAACTATCCCACCCTAAATGAATATGTGATGGGAATTATTAATTTATCTAGTTAGTCTATTATAATAATTAGCGTAAAATGTAATCATCCAATCAACCCTATCAACCTTATTTGGTCCTTTAGGCTAAACATACTTATTCTTATAAAGGTCCACCCTTAATCATATGATCACAAAGACAAGATAAAAATAATTTTTATCTTCATAAATAATTTAAAATAACACCCACAAAAATATCTCTTCTTGATATTATAAAATATTGTTTAACCCACTATACGATTCTTTTTAAACTCGTGCATGAATAGATTGTTCCTTAGGGATTAAACCCTAGTGACTTTAAAAATGTTATAGGGAACCTATGATTAAATCATACAATATTCTCATTTTACAAGAATTAAATCTCCCTACATCCATGGATGGAGATTCACCTCTCTACGTCACAAGTTACATTTGAAAGTCTTTCATCAAATGCATCCTTATTGACAATGCTTTATCTCTTAACATCTACAACTTGAAATTTATAAGTAATTTTAGTCAAAATAAACATGACTTGGAATAAACATACCTCATCATCAAATTCCTTGATAGTGAGGAACATAAGGGTAATAGTACTATGTTCTTACCTCTAAAAGTTAACTCTCAAATCTTAAACACCTTGTTTTATGTTATGCCATGTGACCTATCCTATAACATTCTCATTAGTAGGTCTTGTATCCATGTAATGTGGGTTGTTCCATACACTTATCATCTATGTTGTAAGTGGAATATCAAGGCATGGCCTATAGTATTCCTATTAAACCTAAACCATTTACCTACTATTAAATAGTAGAAACAAAAATACAAATTTTGTATTTACCTTTCCCTTGATTCAACTTCAGCAGATCAATCCCCATTCATGATGGGTTAAGGTTAGTCTCCCTTCTAAAACTTGATAAACCTAAGGATCATATTGATAAATTAAACCTCATGGAAAATAACATAGATAATAATAACCAATCTATCTCTTAATACAATAATAAACTTGAAATCTACAATATTAATCACGTTAATCAAGAAAGTAATTTAGGAGCCTTGGACTTAGATGGACTTCCTCCTTCTCCTCAATCCTTAGAAATTCCACCTATAAAGAGCAAATATTCTTTTACCTACATTGGTACTACTAATGAGAAGAATATATATAGTAGTAAACCCAATTGAATTGAGCAATAATACACTTCATGATATATCTTAGATCTATACCCCATACCGAAACAAATCTTATGCAACATGCGATATCAAGAAAAGATGTTAGGCTTATACAAGCAAGGTTTTATGTAATATTTGGAAATCAAACCTTCACCTGCATTCTAAGGGTTGGTATTTATTATTAATTGAAATAAACCCCTACTAAATTCCTTCCTATCTAATAGTGAGGATAAACTTATGAATTTTACTTTAGAAGACAATGATGACACCATATCCTTAACAAAACTAGATTGGAATGAAGAGAATGATAAGAAACCTTAGTTATTTTAAGGTCTTGACACTTCTAAAGTTTAAAGTATAAATATTTTTACTATGAAATATCCTAAGATCATTATTGATTTTGATAATTTTGATATGAAGGAAAATTTTGACACTCCTCTAAAGGATATACTTCTTGACCATAATATTCAAAACACTCTAATTAGTGGAAACCTCTTTCCCTATTATATATTATCTCTATCTCACAACAAGTTGATAATGTAGAGCTAAGTCCTAGTTAAAACAACATTGAGATAAAATATACCTCTCATGACCCTCCACGATATAGTCTCGCTCACCATTCATTTCAAGGTACCTCATTCCATGAAGAGATGAGCAGTCTCCTTTATCAATAGTTGATACTAATGCCTTACAATCCATTGACCAAGATCAATTAATACTAGATCAAGTTAATATTATAAACATGAGATATTACCTGCTCCTCCTCAATTAGAGGATGAATCCCATATTCTAAATAAATAAATGATCTATATCAACATTGGAATCTCCAATAAATTGAATATTCTCAAATTGAAAAATATTGACTTTATAATAATTTGAGGAATATACACAAATCCTAACTAAATTTAGTGATGTCTTTGCTTGGTGCTATGCATATATTCTAGGACTTGATCCCTATATGGTTTTTCACCATTTAGTTGTTAGGTCGAATACAAAATTTGTAAATAAAAATCTATGAAAGATGCATTCCAAAGTTACTTGTGTGGAGCTTCTTAGGCTGATGTCGGTTAGTTATATTATTTTGGAGTCAATACTAGAGATTTTGGATCATTTATATTCTTATTTTATCTCTCCTAGATTAAAATATCTCTAGAATTTCATCCTTCCCCATATTCTATGGAGCCTTTGGAAATAATGTAATGCTCAGGCATTCAAATATTCAAAAAAATTAGTCTTCAAATTGGCAGCCAGGGATCTATGGAATCACACAATAGCATAATGTTAGCATTCTATATTTTGATAGTGGGGATAGGACTCTTAGTCCCACCCTAGTAGAAATCACACTATAATGGGATCTAGGTTTTCCTTGTACCATAGTAGTGGATCCAATACTGAATTTGAGGTTATCATGTAAATGAAGACTTCCTCCAAGGGAATGGGTAAGGCTAAACTTTGATGGTACTTCAAGAGGGAATCCAAGGATTTCAAGGGTAGGAGGCATCATTAGATTCTAGAGAGGGGGAGTTATAATCACCTTTGCTGAACACTTGTCCACCCAGTTGTCCTTATTTGTGGAAACAAAGACGGACTGTATTGGTGTTTAATTGGTTTACATGCTAAGCCTCAATAATGTTATTACAGAAGGTGACTCATTAAGTCTCATTAATATGCTTATTTTAGGGAAGAACCCTAACTGGTGGGTGTTCAATGAAGTATTGAAAATCATAAGAATTACGAGTATGTTGAGAGGTGTCCAATATGTTCACACATGGTGGTAAGAAAATAAGGTGGTCGATTTCCTAGTCAACTGGGGAGTTGATCACTCGGGAGAGAGGAATGTAGAGACAATACCCTGGTGTAAATGTGGTTCTTGTTGAATTAAGACTAATCATAATTTGAAAAAGGGTGGTTATCCTGGATACTTTTCTCAGTGGTTTTTCGGCCCTTCAATCTAGTTGCTCCAAGGCATGTTTGTCAATGATTTTAATTCCCAAACTTTGACCAATGGTTTTCATGATGGAGATATTTTTGAGCTTTTGTGATTCTAAAAGAAGCTTTGGGACTGCCTCTATTCATGCTTACAGTCCCATTTTGAAGAAGATACTCAGGGTGGATGGTTTCAAGTTTTGGCATCTCTCTAATTTTTGGTCAATTTTCAATTGGGTATCCATTTACCATTCTTATCCTTTATCAGACTGGTTGGAAAACATGGAGAAAGTAAAATATTTGAAATAGAAGGAGGTTTTACCCAAGATAATATTGGAATCCAGACCTTGGTTGTGGATGAGAAGGTTGTAATAATACCCATTGATTTTTTTTTTTTTACTTACAACTTTAAGTAATGTATGGGAGTTTTGTATATGATTTCCATTTGAGCAAGTAATCACATAAGTTCAAGTATGTGCACCACATAAGAAATAACTTGATCAAAGTCTATCCATGTGCATGGGAGTTTCCAATGTCCCATAATGACCGGTAGGAATTTTCCAATCTTGTTTCAACAAGAATGTACATTTCCTTTTTTGTTTAACCCCATGCTAAACCACCTCAACCATAGGTGTCATTCAACCTAAAAAAAAGTGTATAACTTGTTGACTACTAATTTTTTAACAATAATATAATATTTTTGGTGTAATACTTAACCATATAACCATATTACATATGATTGTGAAAGCACGAGATTCTGGAAACAAAAAGGGAAAACTCCAAACATGATGCAAGAATGAAACTAAATTTGATGCTACAAATAAGGAATGTGTAAAATGGAGAAAGCATAGACAAATTGGAACCCAAATGGAACGAAACAACCCTCTTCTTTTATTGATGTATTTCAAATTCGGTTACAATTCGCTTCCTCCCTTTTTAGGGGAGAGGAGCATCAAACTTGTTTCTTGGTCACATCAATGGAAAGTCATATCTATTCCACGTGCCCACATGCAAAATGGGCGGGCCAACGTGTTGCTGCCACTGGTGTGAATGAATCCTTGATCCTTGCTGCTCCTCCTACATTCAAAGAAACAACAAAATTGTTAGTAGCACCTGTGGCAAAAGATGAAACGTTTGTTTTCTAAAAATAATGAAATATGCATGCGAAAGATTGATTACAGTGATAACTAAATGGATTCTAAACAACCTACAAATTTGACAGAGACAAAGGAACATTACCAAAGGGCCACTGCCATCAGAACAGTCAAAAAATTCATCGCCTATTTGAATTCACTCCTGGGCAGGATGAATTCGACTATAATTCGTCCTGGGGTAGGACAAATTCTCCTACGATAAAATGCCAAAGTGATGCTGCCCAAATTTCGTGTCTCGGGAGCTCCAAACGACCTGCAAACTTAGGGGTTAGCTAATTGGGGGCATTTTGGGACGACCCAGATGGTCAGATTTTCCCAATTTGGCCTCCATCAACGAGAATTTGACATTGCTACCTGCAAGTTAATGAGGACAACAAAAGCGAAAAAACATGATAAGATTTGATCAAAGCATTATGAAATCGAAATTACAAACTATTTAAACAACATAAAATGGAATGCAAGATAAACAAGTGAAAAAAGAAAAATTTGCCACGAATTCCCAATCGTTCTTAAAAAAGAAGATTAGGCTCGCAGGAGTGCGGGGCACCCGGGCGGGCCACCCACCGTTAGAACCTAATTTCGGCACCAATCCACTTGGGATGGACCCAAAATCTATTGTAATGGGTTGTCGGCGAATTTGTAGATCAATGTGGTCAAATTTTAGGTTTTGGATCCGGATTCACACTTCCAATAACCACCCAATGACCTCTCTTGCGAAAGAGATCAAGGATGTGGAAGAGGTGAATGAAAAGGTAAAAACGTGGTATCAAATTTGGCAGCACTTCGTTGCTTGAAAATGCTTCCCACCTGTCTTTTTTTGGGTGAGAAAGTTCACCATTTTATAGACCCAGGGGGTCTCTTTGGAGGGGCATGCATGAGTGCCATGTGGCAGTCATGCCTTCCCATGAGGGAGGAAAGTTCTCCCTAACTTGGGCTTCCATGACTGCCCTTGTGACAGTCCTCTAATGTCCAATCTACCCACCTACACGCATGCAAGGCAGGAGGTAATTATTGACTATCCTCAACTACCATTTGGCACAATTTCACTTTTTTCCCATTGAACCTAGAATTCGTCCTACCCCAAAGCGAATTCAGAATTCATCCCTGGGTGAGACGGATCCTATTTTGAATTCGTCCCAGGGTGGGACGGATACTGAGCAAAGTGCCTGAATGTGACAAATTGCCTTCTGACCTTCCAAAATTGTTGTAAAAGTGGTTAGGACCACTTGTTTAACCTCTGAGGGCTGCCCTGGGGGTTGTGTGTGTCAAAGCGATCAGTGTTTGCGATCACATAATCGGATTGGTGCTGTTTTGGTGTCTATAGATGCCCCTTTTTGGGATGCGCTGTGCATGGCGTAGGGCCAAGCAAAAATAGATAACCAAAGAACTAATTATTAGGGTTACTTGGTAACCTAACCAAATTTTGATGCCCCAATTATGGAAAGGGTATGCATTCTTGAATCCTTGCTTCTGACGAGCTAAAGAATTTGATTTCAAGTATTAACCTATTTTGGTGAGGTGTGACTTGAGCTTGGAAATTGATCAGTCATGAATAAGCAAAGGGCGCAACATTTTGTCCATGGGGGAACCTTGTGTTAATGCTTAGGGAATCCCAAGTGTTTGATCAATTTGTGATTATTGCTTGTTTGCTGCCCCAAGCAGGAGCGTGATTGTCTTTGTCAATGATTCTTTGAATGCATGCCATTGCCTTGATTGGGTGTGTTTGTTGATTGGTGACTATGTGTGACTACCCCTTCAAGCGACGAATCGATGAAGGAATGACTACTATGAGAAAAGCAACGAGTCACTTGACCCAATATGATTTAGGTGAGGGTGTCTTCAGATGTTTTCCGTTTAAAGCTTAAGCAGTTTCCCGACATTGAGACCTATTTTTGGTGGGTGGTAACCCTTTTTGCGACGCTGTTTGGAGCTGAAATTGGCAAAAATTCGTCTTTTCGTGGAGCGGTCTAGCTAATATAGCCTTCTTAGGGAGTATAATAGTGACAATTTGTGACCCCAACGCCTATTTTGTATGCTTGGGATGTGAAGTGCAACAACACTCTCATCGGGCAAGTTTATTAGCTGTTTTAATGCATTCTTGTTCAATTTTTTATGTTTTTTGAAATTTCTACCCTGAATTCGTCCTAGGGTGGGACGAATACTGAAAGCACGATATTTCGAGAAAAGGAAACACTAATTGCGATGCATTCAAAATCAAATATGCTTAAGTCCTAGAAATGTAAATTGCATGAAATGAAAGAGATGCATTAAAATGAGATACAAGCAAATGGAGAAAACACAGCCCTTTCATTAAACTTTCTTGATCTCTGTTACAAATACGCCTCCTCCCTTTTCAGGGGCTAGGAGCGTTAAAATAATTTGACTACAATCGAGACTTAAGGTTCCTCTTTCCGAGTGCCCACACTTGAAATGGACGGGCCAAGATGATGTCGCCACTGATGTCGATGAGTCTTTGACCTCTACTGCTCCTCCTGTGAACAAAGAAACAATGAAGATGTCAGTAGCACCTGCTGCACATAAGAAGTGTTTGTTCTCTAAAATCGCCAAAAGATGCATGCAAACATTTGTCTGAAAAAGTGAGTAAAATGACTCTAAATGACCTGAAAACCTGACAGAGGACAGAAAACATCACCAGAAGGCCACTACCACTGAGACAGTCGGCCAATATGCCTTCAACTGGAATTCGTCCCTGGGCAGGACGAATTTTGACTACAATTCGTCCCTGGGTGAGACGAATTCTTTTGTGTTGGAAAAGCCGACCTGATGTTGCTCCAATGTCAAATCCCGAGACCTGCAAAATGCCTGCAAACAGAGGGGTTATGTAATTGGGGCCATTTTGGGATGACCCAGATGGTCGGATTCTCCCAATTTGGCCTCTATCCTCGGGAATTCGATATCGCCACCTGCAAGTTAGTGAAACAACAAAGCGACACAAAACATGATAAAATCTGATCAGAATGTTATGAAATTGAAGCAATGAATTCACCAAACATAATAACACAAAATGCAACATGAGAAAGTAATCTAGAATGCTTCAGAATAAAACTTAGAAAGTGCGGGGGTGCCCAAGTGGGCCTCCCACCGTTGGTACTTGATTTTGGAGCCAATCCACTAGGGATGGGCCCCAAAACTTCTTAGGATTTGGGGGTCGGCAAATTGGTTGATTCAGGTGTCCATATGTTGGATTTGGGTCAGATTCAAGCTTCCAAAAGCCACCCAACAACCTCCCTTGCAAAAGAGATTGGTAGATGTGAGAAGGTGAATCAAAGGGGATGCAAGTGGGTGTTCAACTCGGTAGCACTTCGTTGCTTGAAATCTCCTTCAATCTATCCTTTTGGGTGAGAAAAGTCCCACCTTTTATAGACCCATGGGGTTTCTTTTGGGAGGGAAGCATAAGCGCCATGTGTTGGTCATAGACGCCATGTGGCAATCATGTCTTCCCATGAGGGAGGGGAGTCCTCCATGACTTGGGCTTTCATAACTGCCCTTGTGACAATCCTCTAACGGCCTATCTTTTCACCCACACACGCGTGCGAGGCAGGAGTCATCAACTGACTGTCCTGGGCTGCCACTTGGCGCCATTCTTCTTTTTGCCCGTTAAACCTAGAATTCGTCCTACCCAAGGACAAATTCAAAATTCATCCCTTGGTGAGACGGATTCCAATTTGAATTCATCCCAGGGTGGGATGGATTTGGAGTAGGTTGTCCGAAGGTGCCAAATTGCCTTCTGACATTCCAAAATTGTTGTAAAAGTGGTTTAGGACCACTGTTTTGTTGAGCAAGGTGCAGCAAAAGAATTGCAAAAGTATTGTCATTGTTGTCAACACAGACAGATTGATGCAGTTGATGCGATTCGGAGGTCGATCAGATCAAGTGCAGTGAATTTCAAGACAAACAGAGGTAACCCAGATTCAGAAAGTGGCAGAAAGAGACAAGAAAGAAAACTGTCGCGATATCGCGACATGTTTTCTGTTGTGATTTCGTGACAAAAAGTAGGAGAGAGAAAATGCACGCCAAAATGTCACGATTTTGCAACATGTCGAGTTTTCGCTGAGGAGAGAGAAAATGTGTCGCGATATCGCGACAAAACTGAAGAGAGAGAAACTGCAAGGAAGATTGTCGTGATTTCGTGACATTGCCGAGGAGAGAGAAAGTGCATGCCAATTTGTCGCGATATCGCGACATGGCTGAGGAGAGAGAAAGTGAAAGGTAAACTGTTGCGATTTCGCGACATGCTGGCAGAGAGGGAAGCAAGGTGAAAAGATGTCACGATTTCACGATATAAATGGAGAAAAGGAGCTAGCAACGAAAAGTGTCGTGATATCGCGACACGTCGGGTTTTCGCGACCCGAAGAGGAGAGAGAATGCTCAGCAACAAAGGTGTAGAGATATCGCTACATGTTGAAATGAATGGAAACAAAGGTGTAGCGATATCGCTGCATGATGAAAATACATGGCACAAAGGTGTAGCGATTTCGCTACAATTAGGAAGTGCAAAAAACAAAGATGTAGCGATTTCGCTACAAGTGAAAAGACACAAACAAGAAGATGTAGCGATTTCGCTACTGCACGAAACAAAGAGTGTACGGAAGCCCAAAGTGTCACGATTTTGTGACATGCTCCATTTTCGCTACTGCATGGAGCAAAGAGCGTACGGAAGCCAGAAGCGTCGTGATTTTGCAATGAAGATAATGATGACGTCAGCAAGAGCCGAAAGCGTCACGATTTCGCGAAAAGAAGGATGATGACGTCAGCAAGAGCCGGAAGCATCGCGATTTCGTGACATGTTCCATTTTCGCTAGAGTTTGCAAGAAAAGCTGTATGAAAGAGCAAAGTGTCACGATTTCGCGACATGTTCCATTTTTGCTGGAGTTTGCAAGCAAATTTGTACGAAAGAGCAAAGTGTCGTGATTTCGTGACATGTTCCATTTTCACTGGAGGTTGCAAGCAAAGTTGTACGGAAGCCTGTAATGTCACGATTTCGCGACAGCATTGAGGATGACGTCAGCAAAAGTTCAAAGTGTCGTGATATTGCGACAAGATGCAGGGAAAGCTTCCAAGAGCCAAAATGATCGTGATTTCGCGACATGCTTAAGGATGACGTCAGCAAATGTTGAAAGTGTCACGATATCGTGACAAGATGCAGGGAAAGCTTCCAAGAGACAAAACGGTCACGATTTTGTGACATGCTTGAGGATGACGTCAGCAAAAGTTCTAAGTGTCGCGATATCGCGACATGAACATAAGGAAAGCTGTCAAAGCCAAAATGGTCGTGATTTCGCGACAGCAAGGGCATGAAGTGTGTGGCTTCAAAAAGTGTCGTGATATCGCGACAGGTAACAGTCTGGCAGGTAAAACCCGCAGGAGCATGCAAGGTGACATGTGTCAGAAAAAGTAGACAGGAAAATCATACAGCCAGTTATGTAAAATGTAACTGATGTCAGATCTGCAGTTACAGATTGACAAGTGTCAGTCATGCATTCGAACAGTCGTTTGCATGTATTCGAAGAATCAAATATAAAGTATCGAAAGGTTTTCGAAAAGTCTTTTTTACAGCTTTCGAACGATCGCACTCATGGAATCGAACAGACATTTTGCTTGTATTCAAAGAGTCGAACAGTCGAAGTGCATGAAACAAAATAGCTGTATTACATGGATTCAAAAGACGTATTGCATGGTTTCGAACAGTCGAAGTGCATGGAACCGAACAGCCGTATTGCATGGATTCGAACAGTCAGAGTATGTGATTTGATTGCATGCAGGATTGAAAGGTTATAAAAGAATAATCGTACAGAGAAGATGTTGTTACTATTAGAGAGAAATTGCTGTAAAAGGAGGGTTAGAGAAGAATCAAGAGAAAAATAAGCAGAGCCGTGAGAGTGTGTAGAGTTGGGTTAATTGCAGACCAGTCAGGGTCGTGCATGAAGTGAAGACATTTTATGTCATTCTAAATTGATCAGAATTGTAGTCCAAGTTGGTGCTTGGTACTAGGAGTTGGTGCTCCATCTGTTGCAGCAGAAAATTACAGGGGTTGGTGCTCCTTCCAGTTGGTGCTGGTAAAGTATTTGTAAAATTGATTTTGCAAAGACTGGATTTGGATTGGAGTCCAAGCAGTCATTTTTGAGGAGTAGCCAAATTGGTGAACCTCGGTATATTGAGTGTTGTGGTGTGCTCTCTTGTTCAAGTTGTTTTTCGGTTGTCAAGTTCTCTTTATTTCATATTAAATGTTGTAGATATAAAAATTAATAACTACACTGATTCACCCCCCCCTCTCGAGTGTCATTGTGTAATCATCATGTTTAACCTCTGAGGGCTGCCCTGGGGGCTATGTGTGTCAAAGCGATCAGTGTTTGTAGTCACATAATCAGATTGGTGCTATTTTGATGTCTACAAATACCAGATTAGAATTCGTCCCATGGTGGGACGAGCGCTAACCATAGTGCTCGTCCCAGGGGAGGACAAATTTAATCTCAAAAGGCCTATTTAAAGGCCAAAACTAGGGTTTGGGCTCATTTGCATCTGAATTTTCTTACGATTTGGAGCTCTAGGGAGGAGGAGGTTAATTCTATGAAGCGAAGCACTACCAGATTTCTTCTAACATCATGAGTGCACAAACTAGATCGAGCAACAGAGCCGAAGCGAGACCAGTAAGTGCTCCCTAGAGTTATTACTTTTGTTTAAAACTGCAAATGTTTTGTTTAATTTTCTTTGTGATGATGTTTTCCAAAATTTTTAAAACTGAAACCTTGAAACTGAGTCGAAGACAACTAAGACTTGGTTTGCAACTAAACGTAGCAAAAAAACTATGTAGAGATTTGTTATTTTGCTTATAACTAAACCCTAGGATAAACGGAACGTAAAACCCTAAGACTTAATTTTTGTTTTTTTTTTGAATTTTTGTTCTTGTTTTTTAAATTAATCAGTTAGGATTAGATACCCTAGGACTGAAAAATTAATTTTTGAATTTTGTTTTGTTTTATTTTTGGAATTTATTAGTTAGGGTTAGAAACCCTAGAACTGAAAATTTAATTTTGTTTTGAATTTTGAATGTTTGTTTTTTTTTTTTTTTTTTTTTGTCTTGTACATTAGTAGGCAATGTTCTATATTCATGTTATTGATGTACAGTTCTTTTTCCATGATTTTAATGTTTTTGAATTGTTTTCTTTTGCAGGTTGTTAAGAGCTGGTACCATGTACCCATTGCTTTTACCGAAACACGGGGGGTGCTGACTGTGGCTGACTGGGAGTGGCTTGATGCACTTGAGCTCAAGCAGGTGGCTTGACTGGAGCCTGTGGTCATGGATCAGGACTATTTGATGGTCCTAATCAATATTTGGGATCCATGGACCAAAACCTTCCATCTCCCAATAGGGGAGATGATCGTGACCTTGGAGGATATCTATCGGCTTCTACAGATTCTGATAGATGGACTATTGATCAGGACGTCACCGTGTGATCAGCAGACAATTGTACTGATGAGATGCTTCGGGCATGGGGAGGAGCTGAGTGTGGAGGATCCACTAGAGAGGGCAAAGGGCGACTTCCAGATTGACAGTATTTTGGTCCGATGGTGGCTGGAGAGGGGGTGTTGGGAGTGAGGCACGCATTCCTTATGGGCCTCATTTCCAACATGCTGTTACCTAACTCGTCAAGCACGAGGTTCCCATGGAACCTGCTAGATTTGGTCTAGCGATTGGTAGAGTACTCGATAGAGGCACCGCTAATCATGATATGGGGACATACGCTATTGGCACAGCTCTATGGGGAGTTGTACGAGGTCTGCTATCGATAGCAAAAGGGGATTAGCTGCAGCTATCTATTGCAGAGTTGGGATTGGCAGCACATAGCAGTGGAGAGGAGAGTCGGGTTACCATGGATGACTTAGGCAAAGATGGAGGATAAGGAGATAGGTAATGTAGTTCTGTTGTGGTGGTCCAGGGAGTAGGTACAGAGTCGACGGTGGGCAGGTACCATAGGGCACTATGCTAATACCTTTTCTCGGCTTACTCCAGGGGAGGTGGTTTGGCACCCTTATCGGGACTGTCCAGCCTAGCCAGAGGCTGGAGAGTGGCTTCGATGGGTATGCAAAGAGCGATGGCTGATTGGGTAGCATGGAATCGAGCATGAGTTCTTCTTGTACAGCTAGGTGACACGACAGTTTGGGGTGCGCCAGGGGTTTCCTGGTTATCCCGTGATCTATCGACGTCAGGGGGATGAGAGGACTTTGGATCGGACGATCATCACGCCACTGGGGGAGGATTCAGACGCGATGATCGATGTCCCAGACATGGATGACGTCAGGACTATCGTAGAGTATGACTAGTGGTGGGTACTACGATGATGGTGGGGAGAGGGGCCACTAGGAGGTGCGAAGGCGGCAGCTATGGGCGGGGAGGGTGCTGAGGCACCAGGGGATTATTGGGGAGCTCCTTTGGAGGATGCGGACATGGTGGAGGTGGAGGGTGAGGATGCAGATTTGGGGGTTTTGAATCAGCCGAAGATGCAGGACATTGTAAAGCAGTGGGAGCCAGAGCAGGTTGCTGTTCTAGATAGTCCCATGCCTCAGGCGAATGTGGAGGACACAGAGTCTGGGTTATGCACTGAGAATGCACAGTTGGCAAAGCTGGTATGGAGGCGAGATGGGGAGCTGGGGGATGCGCTGTGGGAGAGGGATCTCCTGCGGGCTCATCTAGCGAAGTGAGAGAGCACAAGGGTTGTGCACCACCGAAAGGAGGGGAGAACCGACACTACCTAAGAGAGAGATCTCCTATGGACATAGCTAGCGTAGCGTGACGATGTAGTCATGATGTACCGTCGATGGGAGGTGGAGTGGTGCCGGCATCGGATGGATTTGGAGGGGGAGATCATCCGCCTTGGGGGGCGGGTACCTAAGCCCTCAAGAGGTGGATCTTCATGCCGGATGAGGGATAGTGGTACTGAGCAATCAACATCATCTTGTCGTAGGTGATTGGATGAGGGAGGCGATAGCAAGCATGATGCGGGGGCTAGCAATAGCCGCCCTAAGGGGTCCCACGGGACCAAGCGATTATAGGAATCCTTGGAGCATTTTGGGATTGACCAAGCGATTATAGGAATCCTTGGAGCATTTTGGGATTGACCAAGGGATTATAGGAATCCTTGGAGCATTTTGGGATTGACCAAGCGATTATAGGAATCCTTGGAGCATTTTGGGATTGACCAAGGGATTATAGGAATCCTTGGAGCATTTTGGGATTGACCAAGCGATTATAGGAATCCTTGGAGCATTTTGGGATTGACCAACCGATTATAGGAATCCTTGGAGTGTTTTTGGATTGACCAAGCGATTATAGAAATCCTTGGAGCATTTTGGGATTGACCAAGCGATTATAGGAATCCTTGGAGCGTTTTGGGATTGACCAAGCGATTATAGGAATCCTTGGAGCATTTTGGGATTGACCAAGCGATTATAGGAATCCTTGGAGCATTTTTTGGGATATGGCTCTCTTAGATATGGAATGGTCGCAAATGACCGATGTTCAAGGGTTCTATTTCTTTGATTCCATCAAGAGAGGCTAGCCGGTATGTCCCGGGTCCTATTTTACTATCAATTACATATGGACCTAACCAATTTGCCACAAACTTGTCCCTTAGGTGGGACGACAAACTAGAGTTCTATTGATTTTCCTTCAAAACCAAATCACCAATCCGAAAGTCCCTCAGGTGAACTTTCATGTTGTAAGATTTCTTAAGTCACTGTTGATAGATATGTAAATTCTCGAGAGCATTAATGCATCGTTCATCAAGTAACGTAAGCTAGTCTAACCGGCCTACCGCACAGTGTCATCATCGATGAACTCTTGCATTGTTATGTGTAGGGAAGGAATTTCCAACTCGAAAGGCATGACTGCCTCGGAGCCATACACAAGCGAAAATGAAGTGGCCCCAGTGGGTGTCCGAATGCTAGTGTGATAAGCCCACAGGGCAAGTGGGATTTTGATGTGCCAATCCTTATGACTGTCTTTTTAAGGATAGCAACTAGCATTTTGTTTGACGCCTCTACTTGCCCATTTGTGTGCGGATAATAGGGTGTCAAAAAACTGTACTAAATTTTGTACTTTGTGGTCAAAGCACGCACGTCTTTATTCTTGAATGGCATCCCATTATCCGAGACTATTTTGGATGGAATACCAAAATGACATATGATGTTATGCAAAATGAACTCCACAATGCGGGGTCCTGTCGTAGAGGTAAGCGAAACTGCTTCCACCCACTTGGTAAAATACTTTGTGGCCGTTATGATAAACATGTGATGGCCTGATGACGCAGGGGAGATTTTTCTAATTAGATCGAAGCCCCACTATGAAAAGGGCCAAGCGGACTGGACTGTCTGCAAGGCCTGGGAAGGTACATGCACCAAATTGGCATGATGTTGACACTTCACACACTTCCTGACATATGCACAAAAATCTTGCTCCAAAGATGGCCAATAATAGCCCATGCAAAGAATGCGCTTTATGATGGCCATACCACTGAAGTGGCCACCACATGTACCATCGTGTGCTTGGGTGACTACCCAAGTGGACTCTTGCTGGTCCAAGCAATGAAGGAGGATTCCTTCGTAGCTGTGACGGTACAAAATGTCTCCTATCAAGACATACTTTGCCGCTTTTTGCTTGAATGCTCGTTTTGCGGCATGTGTCAATCCAAGCGAGAGATTACCTAACTTGAGGTAGTCTCTAATGGGTAAATACTAGTCCTGCTAATCGAAAGCCTCGATGGTATGAACAACCAATCCCTCTTGAAGTTCATCCCTAGCAAACGCTGAGTGGGAGAGAACTTGTAAGAATAGCTTTGTGTTGCTATTAATGGGAGTAGGGGAGAACAAGGACCCCAGTTGGCATGTTTCAGACGATCGTGGATTCGATAGAACTTATCCGAGGATGGTTCAATCTGGATCATGTGGATTCCTGGCGCCAAGTCAGAGCTTTCACGCTCCATCACGGATTGCAATAAGGTTTTGACTTGAATGGTTGTCATATCACCAAAAAGGTCTTACGGGATTAGTGACCCCAAGGAGGCCATTGTGTCTGCAAAATCATTTGATGACCGAGGGAGTGCCTCGATGTCATACCACTCAAGTTTTTCCAAGAACTTTTCCACAAGGGCTTTATAAGCCTATAGAACTGGGCATTTGCATTGGAATACCCCTTTGACTTGATTGACAATTAACAGCGAATCACCAAAGATGTTTAGTTGTTTGATATTCATGGTGATTGTTATCTGAAGACCTATGAGCAAGGCTTCATACTCTGCATTATTATTGGTGCATGGGAAATTTAATTTAAATGACAAGGGCATTGGAACGCCCTACGATGTGAAGAATACTATTCCCGTGCCACCACCTTGCTCACATTTAGAACCATCAAAAAATAGGGTTATGTCAGCCTGTAACTCAAGTTCATCAGAATCTGGCGATTTTGAGACATGGAAGACCCCATCATCAGGTAGTTTTATGACTAGAGGCTGATCATCTTCGAGAGGAGCCTCTGCTAGTTGATCGGCTATGACCTGTCCTTTGATGGATTTTTGTCCGATAAACTCTATGTCAAATTTCATCAACAACATGATCCATTTTGTCGTGCGACTACTATGATAAGTACGACTCATCATGTATCGCAATGGATTCTCCTTAGACACAACATACGTAGCATTGCTCAATATGTAGTGGCATATATTTTTGGTAGCAAACACCACTGCCAAGCAGAGTTTCTCAACGTATGCATAGTTAAGTTCATAACTGACCAGGGTGTGGCTAAGATAGTAAGTAGCCTGTTCTTTGTGAACTTCATTCTTCTGGGCCAACATGGCACCCAGTGCCACCTCAATAGCTGAGATGTATAAGTAGAACGACACTTTTGGTCTAGGTGGTGCCAATACTGGCAGCGAGGCCAAGTATTGTTTGATGTCATCAAAGGCTGACTAGCACTCGTCATCCTAGTGAAATGCAACCCACTTGTGCAATAATTTGTTCATGGGTTGGCACTTTTCAGATAGCTGCGCTATGAAGCGCTTGATTGACACGACCTTTCCCTACAGAATTCTGAGTTGCTTAATGGTAGTTGGGGGAACCATTTCAAGGATTGCCTTGACTTTGTTTGGGTCCACCTTGATGCCTCGCTTTGAGACTATGAAACCCAAGAGTTTTCCAAATGTGACGCCAAATACGCACTTCTTGGGATTCGATCGACTTTATGCTCCATGAGGCGATCAAGGATCTTGCTTAGGTCATCGAGATGATTTGGGTGCAAAAGAGACTTGGCCAACAAATCATCCATGTAATATTCCAAAGTTTTATGCATGTAATCGTGGAAGATGTACATCATGGCACGTTGGTAGGTGGCACCAACATTTTTAAGGCCAAAAGGCATGACCTTATAACAAAATTTCCCCCAAGGCATTGTGAACACCATTTTTAGTTGGTCCTTAGGATTGATATGAATCTGATTGTATCCCAAGAAATCGTCCATGAGAGATAGCATTTCATGACCTACTATAGTGTCTACCAACGTGTCGATGCTTGGCAAGGGGAAATCATCCTTAGGACTCGCTTTGTTTAGATCTCAAAAATCAGTGCATATGCGAATCCTCCCATCGGGATTTTTGACGGGCACCATGTTGGACAGCCATGGCGAGATAATCCATGCAGATGACAAACTGTGCATCCAACAGCTTTTGTAATTCATCTTTGACCATCAAGGCCACTGTTGGATGCATCTTACATGGTTTTTGTTTAACTAGATTGATTGTCAGATGGAGCGTTAGATTATGCATGACTACCTATGGATCTAGTCCCGACATGTCTCTATATGACCATGCAAAAACCACCTTCTCTTTGAGAATGGCAATGTAGTCGGCTTGCTCTTCAAGGGATAAAATTACCCCCAGCTTGATAATCTGTGGATTCATTGGATCTAAGCCGATGTCTACATCAGTCGTCTCATCGATCGACATGTGGGATCCATCCTCCAACTGATGTGGAGTTGGTATCAAATGGATATCATTAGCTGAGTTTAAATCTACATTGGGAACCTTGGGTTCCTCTTCGACATGAAAGATATCTTGAGTTGTCCCTAGGGTAAAATGAGGCATTTTACAAAAATGCCAGTACTCTGATGGGGATGGAGGTGAATTGACACGATCCTATTCGATGGCATATATGTCTAGATGCAAGGACCATGCTGGATTAGCCAGATTGTAGATTTCGGGCAAAGGAAACACTAATTGCGATGCATTCAAAATCAAATACGCTTAAGTCCTAGAAATGTAAATTGCATGAAATGAAAGAGACGCATTAAAATGAGATACAAGAAAATGGAGAAAACACAGCCCTTTCATTAAACTTTCTTGATCTCTGTTACAAATACGCCTCCTCCCTTTTCAGGGGCTAGGAGCGTTAAAATAATTTGACTACAATCGAGACTTAAGGTTCCTCTTTTCGGGTGCCCACACTTGAAATGGACGGGCCAAGATGATGCCACCGCTGATGTCGATGAGTCTTTGACCTCTGTTGCTCCTCCTACGAACAAAGAAACAACGAAGATGTCAGTAGCACTTGTTGCACATAAGAAGTGTTTGTTCTCTAAAATCGCCAAAAGATGCATGTAAACATTTGTCCGAAACAGTGAGTAAAATGACTCTAAATGACCTGAAAACCTGACAGAGGATAGAAAACATCACCAGGAGGCCACTGCCACTGATACAGTCGGCCAATCTACCTTAAACTAGAATTCGTCCCTAGGCAGGACGAATTCGATCGTAATTCATCCCCGGGTGGGACGAATTCTTCCGTGTTGAAAAAGCCGACCCGCTCTTGCTCCAATGTCGAATCCTGGGACCTGGAAAACGCCTGCAAACGGGGGGTTATGTAATTGGGGCCATTTTGGGATGACCCAGATGGTCGGATTCTCCCAATTTGGCCTCTATCCTTGGGAATTTGATATCGCCACCTGCAAGTTAGTGAAACAACAAAGCGACACAAAGCATGATAAAATCTGATCAGAATGTTATGAAATTGAAGCTATGAATTCACCAAACAGAATAACATGAAATGCAACCTGAAAAAATAATCTAGAATGATTCAAAATAAAACTTAGAAAGTGCGGGGGTGCCCAAGTGGGCCTCCCACCGTTGGTACTTGACTTTGGAGCCAATCCACTAGGGATGGGCCCAAAACTTCTTAGGATTGGGGGGTCGGCAAATTGGTTGATTCAGGTGTCCATATGTTGGATTTGGGTCAGATTCAAGCTTCCAAAAGCCACCCAACAACCTCCCTCGCAAAAGAGATTGGTGGATGTGAGAAGGTGAATCAAAGGGGATGCAAGTGGGTGTCCAACTCGGCAGCACTTCGTTGCTTGAAATCTCCTTCAATCTGTCCTTTTGGGTGAGAAAAGTCCCACCTTTTATAGACCCATGGGGTCTCTTTTGGGAGGGAAGCATAAGTGCCATGTGTTGGTCATAGACGCCATGTGGCAGTCATGTCTTCCCATGAGGGAGGGGAGTCCTCCATGACTTGGGCTTTCATAACTGCCCTTGTGACAGTCCTCTAACGGCCTATTCTGTTCACCCACACACGCGTGCGAGGCAGGAGTCATCAACTGACTGTCCTGGGCTACCACTTGGCGCCATTCTTCTTTTTGCCCGTTAAACCTAGAATTCGTCCTACCCAAGGACGAATTCAGAATTCGTCCCTTGGTGAGACGGATTCCAATTTGAATTCGTCCCAGGGTGGGACAGATTTGGAGTAGGTTGTCCGAAGGTGCCAAATTGCCTTTTGACATTCCAAAATTGCTCTAAAAGTGGTTAGGACCACTTTTTAACCTCTGAGGGCTGCCATGGGGGCTATGTGTGTCAAAGCGATCAGTGTTTGTAGTCACATAATTGGATTGGTGCTGTTTTGGTGTCTACAGATGACCCTTTTTGGGATGCGCTGTGCATGGCGCAACGCCGAGAAAAAATAGATAACCAAAGCACTAATTATTAGGGTTTCTTGGTAACCTAACCAACTTTTGATGCCCCAAGCATGGAAAGGGCATGCATTCTTGAATCCTTGCTTCTGACGAGCTAAGGAGTTTGATTTCAAGTGTTAACCTATTTTGGTGAGGTGTGACTTGAGCTTGGACATTGATCAGTCATGATTAGGCAAAGGGTGCAACCTTTTATCCTCAGGGGAACCTTGTGTTCATGATTCATGAAATGCCAAGTGTTTGATTGATTTGATTGTTGCTTGTTTATTGCCCCAAGCAGGAGCGTGATTATCTTTGTCAATGATTCTTTGAATGCATGTCATTTTCCTTAATTGGGTGTGTGATTGTTGATTTGTGACTAAGTGTGACTACCCCCTCAAGCGACGAATCGATGAGGGAATGACCTTCATGAGAAAAGACAGTCGTAGACAGTCACAAGGATTGGCACATACAAATCCCACTTGCCCTTTGGGCTTACCGCACTAGCGTTCGAACGCCAATTGGGGCAACTCCATTTTTGCTCATGTATGGCTTAGAGGCAGTAATGCCTCTCGAGTTGGAAATTCCTTCCCTTCGCATATCAATGCAAGAGTTCATCGATGATGACACTGCGCAGCAGGCCTGGTTAGACCAACTTACGTTGCTTGACGAACGACGTGTTAATGCTCTCGAGCACTTACGTATCTACCAAGAGTGGCTTAAGAAAGCTTACAACATGAAAGTTCACCTAAGGGACTTTCGGGTTGGTGATTTGGTTTTGAAGGAAAACCAACAGAACTCTAATTTGTCGTCCCACCTAAGGGACAAGTTCGTGGCAAATTGGTTAGGTCCATATGTCATTGATAGCAAAATAGGACCCGGGACGTACCGGTTAGCTTCTATTGATGGTATCAAGGAAACAGAACCCTTGAATATTAGTCATTTGCGACCATTTTATATCTAAGAGAGCCATATCCCAAAAATTCCAGTGAAAGCACGAGATTCCGGGCAAAGGAAACACTAATTGCGATGCATTCAAAATCAAATACGCTTAAGTCCTAGAAATGTAAATTGCATGAAATGAAAGAGACGCATTAAAACGAGATACAAGCAAATGGAGAAAACATAGCCCTTTCATTAAACTTTATTGATCTCTGTTACAAATATGCCTCCTCCCTTTTCAGGGGCTAGGAGCGTTAAAAGAATTTGACTACAATCGAGACTTAAGGTTCCTCTTTCCGAGTGCCCACACTTGAAATGGACGAGCCAAGATGATGCCGCCACTGATGTCGATGAGTCTTTGACCTCTACTACTCCTCCTGCGAACAAAGAAACAATGAAGATGTCAGTAGCACCTGCTGCACATAAGAAGTGTTTGTTCTCTAAAATCGCCAAAAGATGCATGCAAACATTTGTCTGAAACAGATGAGTAAAATGACTCTAAATGACCTGAAAACCTGACAGAGGACAGAAAACATCACCAAAAGGCCACTACCACTGATACAGTCGGCCAATATGCCTTCAACTGGAATTCGTCCCTGGGCAGGACGAATTTTGACTACAATTCGTCCCTGGGTGAGACGAATTCTTCTGTGTTGGAAAAGCCGACCTGATGCTGCTCCAATGTCAAATCCCGAGACCTGCAAAATGCCTGCAAACAGAGGGGTTATGTAATTGGGGCCATTTTGGGACGACCCAGATGGTCGGATTCTCCCAATTTGGCCTCTATCCTCGGAAATTCGATATCGCCACCTGCAAGTTAGTGAAACAACAAAGCGACACAAAACATGATAAAATCTGATCAGAATGTTATGAAATTGAAGCTATGAATTCACCAAACATAATAACACAAAATGCAACATGAGAAAGTAATCTAGAATGCTTCAGAATAAAACTTAGAAAGTGCGGGGGTGCCCAAGTGGGCCTCCCACCGTTGGTACTTGATTTTGGAGCCAATCCACTAGGGATGGGCCCAAAACTTCTTAGGATTGGGGGGTCGGCAAATTGGTTGATTCAGGTGTCCATATGTTGTATTTGGGTCAGATTCAAGCTTCCAAAAGCCACCCAACAACCTCCCTTGCAAAAGAGATTGGTAGATGTGAGAAGGTGAATCAAAGGGGATGCAAGTGGGTGTTCAACTCGGTAGCACTTCGTTGCTTGAAATCTCCTTCAATCTATCCTTTTGGGTGAGAAAAGTCCCACCTTTTATAGACCCATGGGGTTTCTTTTGGGAGGGAAGCATAAGCGCCATGTGTTGGTCATAGACGCCATGTGGCAATCATGTCTTCCCATGAGGGAGGGGAGTCCTCCATGACTTGGGCTTTCATAACTGCCCTTGTGACAATCCTCTAACGGCCTATCTGTTCACCCACACACGCGTGCGAGGCAGGAGTCATCAACTGACTGTCATGGGCTGCCACTTGGCGCCATTCTTCTTTTTGCCCGTTAAACCTAGAATTCGTCCTACCCAAGGACAAATTCAAAATTCATCCCTTGGTGAGACGGATTCCAATTTGAATTCATCCCAGGGTGGGACGGATTTGGAGTAGGTTGTTCGAAGGTGCCAAATTGCCTTCTGACATTCCAAAATTGTTGTAAAAGTGGTTAGGACCACTGTTTTGTTGAGCAAGGTGCATCAAAAGAATTGCAAAAGTATTGTCATTTTTTTCAACACAGACAGATTGATGTAGTTGATGCAGTTCAGAGGTCAGTCAGATCAAGTGCAGTGAATTTCAAGACAAACAGAGGTAACCCAGATTCAGAAAGTGGCAGAAAGAGACAAGAAAGAAAACTGTCGGGATATCGCGACATGTTTTCTGTCGCGATTTTGCGACAAAAAGCAGGAGAGAGAAAATGCACGCCAAAATGTTGCGATTTTGCAACATGTCGAGTTTTCATTGAGGAGAGAGAAAATGTGTCGTGATATCGCGAAAACTGAAGAGAGAGAAACTGCAAGGAAGATTGTCATGATTTCGTGACATTGCCGAGGAGAGAGAAAGTGCATGCCAATTTATCGTGATATCGCGACATGGCAGAGGAGAGAGAAAGTGAAAGGTAAACTGTCGCGATTTCGCGACATGCTGGCAGAGAGGGAAGCAAGGTGAAAAGATGTCGCGATTTCATGATATAAATGGAGAAAAGGAGCTAGCAACGAAAAGTGTCGTGATATCACGACACGTCGGGTTTTCGCGACCCGAAGAGGAGAGAGAATGTTCAGCAACAAAGGTGTAGCGATATCACTACATGTTGAAATGAATGGAAACAAAGGTGTAGCGATATCGTTGCATGATGAAAATACATGGCACAAAGGTGTAGCGATTTCGCTACAATTAGGAAGTGCAGAAAACAAAGATGTAGCGATTTCGCTACAAGTGAAAAGACACAAACAAGAAGATGTAGCGATTTCGCTACTGCACGAAACAAAGAGTGTACGGAAGCCCAAAGTGTCACGATTTCGTGACATGCTCCATTTTCGCTACTGCATGGAGCAAAGAGCGTACGGAAGCCAGAAGCATCGTGATTTTACAACGAAGATAATGATGACGTCAGCAAGAGCCGAAAGCGTCACGATTTCGTGAAAAGAAGGATGATGACGTCAGCAAGAGCCGGAAGCGTCGCGATTTCGCGACATGTTCCATTTTCGCTAGAGTTTGCAAGCAAAGCTGTATGAAAGAGCAAAGTGTCACGATTTCGCGACATGTTCCATTTTTGCTGGAGTTTGCAAGCAAAGTTGTACGGAAGAGCAAAGTGTCGTGATTTCGCGACATGTTCCATTTTCACTGGAGGTTGCAAGCAAAGTTGTACGGAAGCCTGTAATGTCACGATTTCGCGACAGCATTGAGGATGACGTCAGCAAAAGTTCAAAGTGTCGCGATATTGCGACAAGATGCAGGGAAAGCTTCCAAGAGCCAAAACGATCGTGATTTCGCGACATGCTTAAGGATGACGTCAGCAAATGTTGAAAGTGTCACGATATCATGACAAGATGCAGGGAAAGCTTCCAAGAGCCAAAACGGTCACGATTTTGTGACATGCTTAAGGATGACGTCAGCAAAAGTTCTAAGTGTCGCGATATCGCGACATGAACAGAAGGAAAGTTGTCAAAGCCAAAATGGTCGTGATTTCGTGACAACAAGGGCATGAAGTGTGTGGCTTCAAAAAGTGTCGTGATATCGCGACAGGTAACAGTCTGGCAGGTAAAACCCACAGGAGCATGCAAGGTGACACGTGTCAGAAAAAGCAGACAGGAAAATCATATAGCCAGTTATGTAAAATGTAACTGATGTCGAATCTGCGATGCTATAGATTGACAAGTGTCGATCATGCATTCGAACAGTCGTTTGCATGTATTCGAAGAATCAAATATAAAGTATCAAAAGGTTTTCAAAAAGTCTTTTTTACAGCTTTTGAACGGTCACACTCATGGAATCGAACAGACATTTTGCTTGTATTCAAAGAGTCGAACAGTCGAAGTGCATGAAACAAAATAGTCGTATTACATGGATTCAAAAGACGTATTGCAGGGTTTCGAACAGTCGAAGTGCATGGAACCGAATAGTCGTATTGCATGGATTCGAACAGTCAGAGTATGTGATTTGATTGCATGCAGGATTGAAAGGTTATAAAAGAATAATCGTACAGAGAAGATGTTGCTGCTATTAGAGAGAAATTGTTGTAAAAGGAGGGTTAGAGAAGAATCAAGAGAAAAATAAGTAGAACTGTGAGAGTGTGTAGAGTTGGGTTAATTGCAGACCAGTCAAGGTCGTGCATGAAGTGAAGACATTTTATGTCATTCTAAATTGATCAGAATTACAGTCCAAGTTGGTGCTTGGTACTAGGAGTTGGTGCTCCATCTGTTGCGATGCAGAAAATTACAGGGGTTGGTGCTCCTTCCAGTTGGTCTGGTAAAGTATTTGTAAAATTGATTTTGCAAAGACTGGATTTGGATTGGAGTCCAAGCAGTCATTTTTGAGGAGTAGCCAAATTGGTGAACCTCGGTATATTGAGTGTTGTGGTGTGCTCTCTTGTTCAAGTTGTTTTTCGAGTTGTCAAGTTCTCTTTATTTCATATTAAATGTTGTAGATATAAAAATTAATAGCTACACTGATTCACCCCCCCCTCTCAGTGTCATTGTGTAATCATCATGTTTAACCTCTGAGGGCTGCCCTGGGGGCTATGTGTGTCAAAGCGATCAGTGTTTGTAGTCACATAATCAGATTGGTGCTATTTTGATGTCTACAAATACCATATTAGAATTCATCCCATGGTGGGACGAGCGCTAACCAGAGTGCTCGTCCCAGGGGAGGACAAATTTAATCTCAAAAGGCCTATTTAAAGGCCAAAACTAGGGTTTGGGCTCATTTGCATCTGAATTTTCTTACGATTTGGAGCTCTAGGGAGGAGGAGGTTAATTCTATGAAGCGAAGCACTACCGAATTTCTCCTAACATCATGAGTGCACAAACTAGATCGAGCAACAGAGCCGAAGCGAGACCAGTAAGTGCTCCCTAGAGTTATTACTTTTGTTTAAAACTGCAAATGTTTTGTTTAATTTTCTTTGTGATGATGTTTTCCAAAAATTTTAAAACTGAAACCTTGAAACTGATCTGAAGACAACTAAGACTTGGTTTGCAACTAAACGTAGCAAAAAAACTATGTAGAGATTTGTTATTTTGCTTATAACTAAACCCTAGGATAAACGGAACGTAAAACCCTAAGACTTAATTTTTGTTTTTTTTTTGAATTTTTGTTCTTGTTTTTTAAATTAATCAGTTAGGATTAGATACCCTAGGACTGAAAAATTAATTTTTGAATTTTGTTTTGTTTTATTTTTGGAATTTATTAGTTAGGGTTAGAAACCCTAGAACTGAAAATTTAATTTTGTTTTGAATTTTGAATGTTTGTTTTTTTTTTTTTTGCTGTACATTAGTAGGCAATGTTCTATATTCATGTTATTGATGTACAGTTCTTTTTCCATGATTTTAATGTTTTTGAATTGTTTTCTTTTGCAGGTTGTTAAGATCCGGTACCATGTACCCATTGCTTTTACCGAAGCACGGGGGGTGCTGACTGTGGCTGACTGGGAGTGGCTTGATGCACTTGAGCTCAAGCAGGTGGCTTGACTGGAGCCTGTGGTCATGGATCAGGCCTATTTGATGGTCCTAATCAATATTTGGGATCCATGGACCAAAACCTTCCATATCCCAATAGGGGAGATGATCGTGACCTTGGAGGATATCTATCGGCTTCTACGGATTCTGATAGATGGACTATCGATCAGGACGTCACCGTGTGATCAGCAGACAATTGTACTGATGAGATGCTTCGGGCATGGGGAGGAGCTGAGTGTGGAGGATCCACTAGAGAGGGCAAAGGGCGACTTCCAGATTGACAGTATTTTGGTCCGATGGTGGCTAGAGAGGGGGGTGTTGGGAGTGAGGCACGCATTCCTTATGGGCCTCATTTCCAACATGCTGTTACCTAACTCGTCAAGCACGAGGTTTCCATGGAACCTGCTAGATTTGGTCTAGCGATTGGTAGAGTACTCGATAGAGGCACCGCTAATCATGATATGGGGACATACGCTATTGGCACAGCTCTATGGGGAGTTGTACGAGGTCTGCTATCGATAGCAAAAGGGGATTAGCTGCAGCTATCTATTGCAGAGTTGGGATTGGCAGCACATAGCAGTGGAGAGGAGAGTCGGGTTACCATGGATGACTTAGGCAAAGATGGAGGATAAGGAGATAGGTAATGTAGTTCTGTTGTGGTGGTCCAGGGAGCAGGGACAGAGTCGACGGTGGGCAGGTACCGTAGGGCACTATGCTAATACCTTCTCTCGGCTTACTCCAGGGGAGGTGGTTTGGCACCCTTATCGGGACTGTCCAGCCTAGCCAGAGGCTGGAGAGTGGCTTCGATGGGTATGCAAAGAGCGATGGTTGATTGGGTAGCATGGAATCGAGCATGAGTTCTTCTTGTATAGCTAGGTGACACGACAGTTTGGGGTGCGCCAGGGGTTGCCTGGTTAGCCCGTGATCTATCGACGTCAGGGGGATGAGAGGACTTTGGATCGGACGATCATCACGCCACTGGGGGAGGATTCAGACGCGATGATCGATGTCCCAGACATGGATGACGTCAGGACTATCGTAGAGTATGACTAGTGGTGGGTACTACGATTATGGTGGGGAGAGGGGCCACTAGGAGGTGCGAAGGCGGTAGCTATGGGCGGGGAGGGTGCTGAGGCACCAGGGGATTATTGGGGAGCTCCTTTGGAGGATGCGGACATGGTGGAGGTGGAGGGTGAGGATGCGTATTTGGGGGTTTTGAATCAGCCGAAGATGCAGGACATTGTAAAGCAGTGGGAGCCAGAGCAGGTTGCTGTTCTAGATAGTCCTATGCCTCAGGCGGATGTGGAGGACACAGAGTCTGGGTTATGCACTGAGAATGCACGGTTGGCGAAGCTGGTATGGAGGCGATATGGGGAGCTGGGGGATGCGCTATGGGAGAGGGATCTCCTACGGGCTCATCTAGCGAAGTGAGAGAGCACATGGGTTGTGCACCACCGACAGGAGGGGAGAACCGACACTACCTAAGAGAGAGATCTCCTATGGACATAGCTAGCGTAGCGTGACGATGTAGTCATGATGTACCGTCGACGGGAGATGGAGTGGTGCCAGCATCAGATGGATTTGGAGGGGGAGATCATCCGCCTTGGGGGGCGGGTACCTAAGCCCTCAAGAGGTGGATCTTCATGCCAGATGAGGGATAGTGGTACTGAGCAATCAACATCATCTTGTCGCAGGTGATTGGATGAGGGAGGCGATAGCAAGCGTGATGCGGGGGCTAGCAGTAGCCGCCCTGAGGGGTCCCACAGGACCAAGCGATTATAGGAATCCTTGGAGCATTTTGGGATTGACCAAGCGATTATAGGAATCCTTGGAGCATTTTGGGATTGACCAAGGGATTATAGGAATCCTTGGAGCATTTTGGGATTGACCAAGCGATTATAGGAATCCTTGGAGCATTTTGGGATTGACCAAGGGATTATAGGAATCCTTGGAGCATTTTGGGATTGACCAAGCGATTATAGGAATCCTTGGAGCATTTTGGGATTGACCAAGCGATTATAGGAATCCTTGGAGTGTTTTTGGATTGACCAAGCGATTATAGAAATCCTTGGAGCATTTTGGGATTGACCAAGCGATTATAGGAATCCTTGGAGCGTTTTGGGATTGACCAAGCGATTATAGGAATCCTTGGAGCATTTTGGGATTGACCAAGCGATTATAGGAATCCTTGGAGCATTTTTTGGGATATGGCTCTCTTAGATATGGAATGGTCGTAAATGACTGATGTTCAAGGGTTCTATTTCCTTGATTCCATCAAGAGAGGCTAGCCGGTATGTCCCGGGTCCTATTTTGCTATCAATTACATATGGACCTAACCAATTTGCCACAAACTTGTCCCTTAGGTGGGACGGCAAACTAGAGTTCTATTGATTTTCCTTCAAAACCAAATCACCAATCCGAAAGTCCCTCAGGTGAACTTTCATGTTGTAAGATTTCTTAAGTCACTGTTGATAGATATGTAAATTCTCGAGAGCATTAATGCATCGTTCATCAAGTAACGTAAGCTAGTCTAACCGGGCCTACCGCACAGTGTCATCATCGATGAACTCTTGCATTGTTATGTGTAGGGAAGGAATTTCCAACTCGAAAGGCATGACTGCCTCGGATCCATACACAAGCGAAAATGAAGTGGCCCCAGTGGGTGTCCGAATGCTAGTGTGATAAGCCCACAGGGCAAGTGGGATTTTGATGTGCCAATCCTTATGACTGTCTGTGACTGTCTTTTTAAGGATAGCAACTAGCATTTTGTTTGACGCCTCTACTTGCCCATTTGCGTGCGGATAATAGGGTGTCAAAAAACTGTACTAAATTTTGTACTTTGTGGTCAAAGCACGCACGTCTTTATTCTTGAATTGCATCCCATTATCCGAGACTATTTTGGATGGAATACCAAAATGACATATGATGTTATGCAAAATGAACTCCACAATGCAGGGTCCTGTCGCAGAGGTAAGCGAAACTGCTTCCACCCACTTGGTAAAATACTTTGTGGCCGTTATGATAAACATGTGATGGCCTGATGACACAGGGGAGATTTTTCTAATTAGATCGAAGCCCCACTATGAAAATGGCCAAGCGGACTGGACTGTCTGCAAGGCCTGGGAAGGTACATGCACCAAATTGGCATGATGTTGACACTTCACACACTTCCTGACATATGCACAAAAATCTTGCTCCAAAGATGGCCAATAATAGCCCATGCAAAAAATGTGCTTTATGATGGCCATACCACTGAAGTGGCCACCACATGTACCATCGTGTTCTTGGGTGACTACCCAAGTGGACTCTTGCTGGTCCAAGCAACGAAGGAGGATTCCTTCGTAGCTTTGATGGTACAAAATGTCTCCTATCAAGACATACTTTGTCGCTTTCTGCTTGAATGCTCGTTTTGCGGCATGTGTCAATCCAAGTGAGAGATTACCTAACTTGAGGTAGTCTCTAATGGGTAAATACTAGTCCTGCTGATCGAAAGCCTCAATGGTATGAACAACCAATCCCTCTTGAAGTTCATCCCTAGCAAACGCTGAGTGGGAGAGAACTTGTAAGAATAGCTTTGTGTTGCTATTAATGGGAGTAGGGGAGAACAAGGACCCCCAGTTGGCATGTTTTAGACGATCGTGGATTCGATAGAACTTATCCGAGGATGGTTCAATCTGGATCATGTGGATTACTGGCGCCAAGTCAGAGCTTGCACGCTCCATCACGGATTGCGATAAGGTTTTGACTTGAATGGTTGTCATATCACCAGAAAGGTCTTATGGGATTAGTGACCCCAAGGAGGCCATTGTGTCTGCAAAATCATTTGATGACCGAGGGAGTGCCTCGATGTCATACCACTCAAGTTTTTCCAGGAACTTTTCCACAAGGGCTTTATAAGCCTATAGAACTGGGCATTTGCATTGGAATACCCCTTTGACTTGATTGACAATTAACAGCGAATCACCAAAGATGTTTAGTTGTTTGATGTTCATGGTGATTGTTATCTGAAGACCTATGAGCAAGGCTTCATACTTTGCATTATTATTGGTGCATGGGAAATTTAATTTAAATGACAAGGGCATTGGAGCACCCTACGATGTGAAGAATACTATTCCCGTGCCACCACCTTGCTCACATTTAGAACCATAAAAAAATAGGGTTATGTCAGCCTATGACTCAAGTTCATCAGAATCTGGCGATTTTGAGACATGGAAGACCCCATCATCGGGTAGTTTTATGACTAGAGGCTGATCATCTTCGAGAGGAGCCTCTGCTAGTTGATCGGCTATGACCTGTCCTTTGATGGATTTTTGTCCGATAAACTCTATGTCAAATTTTATCAACAACATGATCCATTTTGTCGTGCGACTACTATGATAAGTACGACTCATCATGTATCGCAATGGATTCTCCTTAGACACAACATACGTAGCGTTGCTCAATATGTAGTGGCATAGATTTTTGGTAGCAAAAACCATCGCCAGCGAGTTTCTCAACGTATGCATAGTTAAGTTCATAACTCGACCGGGTGTGGCTAAGATAGTAAGTAGCCTGTTCTTTGTGAACTTCATTCTTCTGGGCCAACATGGCACCCAGTGCCACCTCAATAGCTGAGATGTATAAGTAGAACGACACTTTTGGTCTAGGTGGTGCCAATACTGGCAGCGAGGCCAAGTATTGTTTGATGTCATCAAAGGCTGACTAGCACTCGTCATCCTAGTGAAATGCAACCCACTTGTGCAATAATTTGTTCATGGGTTGGCACTTGTCAGATAGCTATGCTATGAAGCGCTTGATTGACACGACCTTTCCCTACAGAATTCTGAGTTGCTTAATGGTAGTTGGGGGAACCATTTCAAGGATTGCCTTGACTTTGTTTGGGTCCACCTTGATGCCTCGCTTTGAGACTATGAAACCCAAGAGTTTTCCAAATGTGACGCCAAATACGCACTTCTTGGGATTCAGTCTGACTTTATGCTCCATGAGGTGATCAAGGATCTTGCTTAGGTCATCGAGATGATTTGGGCGCAAAAGAGACTTGGCCAACAAATCATCCATGTAATATTCCAAAGTTTTATGCATGTAATCGTGGAAGATGTATGTCATGGCACGTTGGTAGGTGGAACCAACATTTTTAAGGCCAAAAGGCATGACCTTATAACAAAATGTCCCCCAAGGCATTGTGAACACCATTTTTAGTTGGTCCTTAGGATTGATATGAATCTGATTGTATCCCAAGAAATCGTCCATGAGAGATAGCATTTCATGACCTACTGTAGTGTCTACCAACGTGTCGATGCTTGGCAAGGGGAAATCATCCTTAGGACTCGCTTTGTTTAGATCTCAAAAATCAGTGCATATGCGAATCCTCCCATCGGGATTTTTGACGGGCACCATGTTGGACAGCCATGGCAGATAATCCATGCAGATGACAAACTGTGCATCCAACAGCTTTTGTAATTCATCTTTGACCATCAAGGCCACTGTTGGATGCATCTTACATGGTTTTTGTTTAACTAGATTGATTGTCAGATGAAGCGTTAGATTATGCATGACTACCTATGGATCTAGTCCCGACATGTCTCTGTATGACCATGCAAAAACCTCCTTCTCTTTGAGAATGGCAATGTAGTTGGCTTGCTCTTCAAGGGATAAAATTACCCCCAGCTTGATAATCTGTGGATTCATTGGATCTAAGCCGATGTCTACATCAGTCGTCTCATCGATCGACATGTGGGATCCATCCTCCAACTGATGTGGAGTTGGGATCAAATGGATATCATTAGCCGAGTTTAAATCTACATTGGGAACCTTGGGTTCCTCTTCGGCATGAAAGATATCCTGAGTTGTCCCTAGGGTAAAATGAGGCATTTTACAAAAATTCCAGTACTCTGATGGGGATGGAGGTGAATTGACACGATCCTATTCGATGGCATATATGTCTAGATGCAAGGACCATGCTGGATTAGCCAGATTGCAGATTTCGGGCAAAGGAAACACTAATTGCGATGCATTCAAAATCAAATACGCTTAAGTCCTAGAAATGTAAATTGCATGAAATGAAAGAGACGCATTAAAATGAGATACAAGAAAATGGAGAAAACACAGCCCTTTCATTAAACTTTCTTGATCTCTGTTACAAATACGCCTCCTCCCTTTTCAGGGGCTAGGAGCGTTAAAATAATTTGACTACAATCGAGACTTAAGGTTCCTCTTTCCGGGTGCCCACACTTGAAATGGATGGGCCAAGATGATGCCACCGCTGATGTCGATGAGTCTTTGACCTCTGTTGCTCCTCCTGTGAACAAATAAACAACGAAGATGTCAGTAGCACCTTCTGCACATAAGAAGTGTTTGTTCTCTAAAATCGCCAAAAGATGCATGTAAACATTTGTCTGAAACAGTGAGTAAAATGACTCTAAATGACCTGAAACCCGACAGAGGACAGAAAACATCACCAGGAGGCCACTGCCACTGATACAGTCGGCCAATCTACCTTAAACTAGAATTCGTCCCTAGGCAGGACGAATTCTGACTGCAATTCATCCCTGGGTGGGACGAATTCTTCTGTGTTGAAAAAGCCGACCTGCTACTGCTCCAATGTCGAATCCCGGGACCTGGAAAACGCCTGCAAACAGGGGGTTATGTAATTGGGGCCATTTTGGGACGACCCAGATGGTCGGATTCTCCCAATTTGGCCTCTATCCTTGGGAATTTGATATCGCCACCTGCAAGTTAGTGAAACAACAAAGCGACACAAAGCATGATAAAATCTGATCAAAATGTTATGAAATTGAAGCTATGAATTCACCAAACAGAATAACATGAAATGCAACCTGAAAAAATAATCTAGAATGATTCAAAATAAAACTTAGAAAGTGCGGGGGTGCCCAAGTGGGCCTCCCACCGTTGGTACTTGACTTTGGAGCCAATCCACTAGGGATGAGCCCAAAACTTCTTAGGATTGGGGGGTCGGCAAATTGGTTGATTCAGGTGTCCATATGTTGGATTTGGGTCAGATTCAAGCTTCCAAAAGCCACCCAACAACCTCCCTTGCAAAAGAGATTGGTGGATGTGAGAAGGTGAATCAAAGGGGATGCAAGTGGGTGTCCAACTCGGCGAGCACTTCGTTGCTTGAAATCTCCTTCAATCTGTCCTTTTGGGTGAGAAAAGTCCCACCTTTTATAGACCCATGGGGTCTCTTTTGGGAGGGAAGCATAAGTGCCATGTGTTGGTCATAGACGCCATGTGGCGATCATGTCTTCCCATGAGGGAGGGGAGTCCTCCATGACTTGGGCTTTCATAATTGCCCTTGTGACAGTCCTCTAACGGCCTATCTGTTCACCCACACATGCGTGCGAGGCAGGAGTCATCAACTGACTGTCTTGGGCTGCCACTTGGCGCCATTCTTCTTTTTGCCCATTAAACCTAGAATTCGTCCTACCCAAGGACGAATTCGAATCCGTCCCTTGGTGAGACGGATTCCAATTTGAATTCGTCCCAGGGTGGGACAGATTTGGAGTAGGTTGTCCGAAGGTGCCAAATTGCCTTTTGACATTCCAAAATTGCTCTAAAAGTGGTTAGGACCACTTTTTAACCTCTGAGGGCTGCCATGGGGGCTATGTGTGTCAAAGCGATCAGTGTTTGTAGTCACATAATTGGATTGGTGCTATTTTGGTGTCTACAGATGCCCCTTTTTGGGATGCATTGTGCATGGCGCAGCATCGAGAAAAAATAGATAACCAAAGCACTAATTATTAGGGTTTCTTGGTAACCTAACCAACTTTTGATGCCCCAAGCATGGAAAGGGCATGCATTCTTGAATCCTTGCTTCTGACGAGCTAAGGAGTTTGATTTCAAGTGTTAACCTGTTTTGGTGAGGTGTGACTTGAGCTTGGACATTGATCAGTCATGATTAGGCAAAGGGTGCAACCTTTTATCCTCAGGGGAACCTTGTGTTCATGATTCATGAAATGCCAAGTGTTTGATTGATTTGATTGTTGCTTGTTTATCGCCCCAGCCAGGAGCGTGATTATCTTTGTCAATGATTCTTTGAATGCATGTCGTTTTCCTTAATTGGGTGTGTGATTGTTGATTGGTGACTAAGTGTGACTACCCCCTCAAGCGACGAATCGATGAGGGAATGACCTTCATGAGAAAAGACAGTCGTAGACAGTCACAAGGATTGGCACATACAAATCCCACTTGCCCTTTGGGCTTACCGCACTAGCGTTCGAATGCCAATTGGGGCAACTCCATTTTTGCTCATGTATGGCTTAGAGGCAGTAATGCCTCTCGAGTTGGAAATTCCTTCCCTTCGCATATCAATGCAAGAGTTCATCGATGATGACACTGCGCGGCGGGCCCGGTTAGACCAACTTACGTTGCTTGACGAACGACGTGTTAATGCTCTCGAGCACTTACGTATCTACCAAGAGTGGCTTAAGAAAGCTTACAACATGAAAGTTCACCTAAGGGACTTTCGGGTTGGTGATTTGGTTTTGAAGGAAAACCAACAGAACTCTAATTTGCCGTCCCACCTAAGGGACAAGTTCGTGGCAAATTGGTTAGGTCCATATGTCATTGATAGCAAAATAGGACCCGGGACGTACCGGTTAGCTTCTATTGATGGTATCAAGGAAACAGAACCCTTGAATATTAGTCATTTGCGACCATTTTATATCTAAGAGAGCCATATCCCAAAAATTCCAGTGAAAGCACGAGATTCGGGCAAAGGAAACACTAATTGCGATGCATTCAAAATCAAATACGCTTAAGTCCTAGAAATGTAAATTGCATGAAATGAAAGAGACGCATTAAAACGAGATACAAGCAAATGGAGAAAACACATCCCTTTCATTAAACTTTATTGATCTCTGTTACAAATACGCCTCCTCCCTTTTCAGGGGCTAGGAGCGTTAAAAGAATTTGACTACAATCGAGACTTAAGGTTCCTCTTTCCGCATGCCCACACTTGAAATGGATGGGCCAAGATGATGCCGCCGCTGATGTCGATGAGTCTTTGACCTCTGCTGCTCCTCCTGTGAACAAAGAAACAACGAAGATGTCAGTAGCACCTTCTGCACATAAGAAGTGTTTGTTCTCTAAAATCGCCAAAAGATGCATGCAAACATTTTTCTGAAACAGTGAATAAAATGACTCTAAATGACCTGAAAACCTGACAGAGGACAGAAAACATCACCAGAAGGCCACTGCCACTGAGACAGTCGACCAATCTGCCTTCAAATGGAATTCTTCCCTGGGCAAGATGAATTCTAACTGTAATTCGTCCCTGGGTGGGACGAATTCTTCTGTGTTGGAAAAGCCGACCTGATGCTGCTCCAATGTCGAATCCCGAGACCTACAAAACGCCTGCAAATAGAGGGGTTATGTAATTGGGGCCATTTTGGGACGACCCAGATGGTCGGATTCTCCCAATTTTGCCTCTATCCTCGGGAATTCGATATCGCCACCTGCAAGTTAGTGAAACAACAAAGCGACACAAAGCATGATAAAATCTGATCATAATGTTATGAAATTGAAGCTATGAATTCACCAAATAGAATAACACAAAATGCAACATGAACAAGTAATCTAGAATGCTTCAGAATAAAACTTAGAAAGTGCGGGGGTGCCCAAGTGGGCCTCCCACCGTTGGTACTTGATTTTGGAGCCAATCCACTAGGGATGGGCCCAAAACTTCTTAGGATTGGGGGGTCGGAAAATTGGTTGATTCAGGTGTCCATATGTTGGATTTGGGTCAGATTCAAGCTTCCAAAAGCCACCCAACAACCTCCCTTGCAAAAGAGATTGGTGGATGTGAGAAGGTGAATCAAAGGGGATGCAAGTGGGTGTTCAACTCGGCAGCACTTCGTTGCTTGAAATCTCCTTCAATCTATCCTTTTGGGTGAGAAAAGTCCCACCTTTTATAGACCCATGGGGTCTCTTTTGGGAGGGAAGCATAAGTGCCATGTGTTGGTCATAGGTGCCATGTGGCAGTCATGTCTTCCCATGAGGGAGGGGAGTCCTCCATGACTTGGGCTTTCATAACTGCCCTTGTGACAGTCCTCTAACGGCCTATCTGTTCACCCACACATGCGTGCGAGGCAGGAGTCATCAACTGACTGTCCTGGGCTGCCACTTGGCGCCATTCTTCTTTTTTCCCGTTAAACCTAGAATTCGTCCTACCCAAGGATGAATTCAGAATTTGTCCCTTGGTGAGACGGATTCCAATTTGAATTCGTCCCAGGGTGGGACGAATTTGGAGTAGGTTGTCCGAAGGTGCCAAATTGCCTTCTGAAATTCCAAAATTGCTCTAAAAGTGGTTAGGACCACTGTTTAACCTCTGAGGGCTGCCCTGGGGGCTATGTGTGTCAAATCGATCAGTGTTTGTAGTCACATAATCGGATTGGTGTTGTTTTGGTGTCTACGGATGCCCCTTTTTGGGATGCGTCGTGCATGGCGCAGCACGAGCAAAAATAGATAACCAAAGCACTAATGATTAGGGTTTCTTGGTAACCTAACCAACTTTTGATGCCCCAAGTATGGATAGGGCATGCATTCTTGAATCCTTGCTTCTGACGAGCTAAGGAGTTTGATTTCAAGTGTTAACCTATTTTGGTGAGGTGTGACTTGAGCTTAGACATTGATCAGTCATGAATAGGCGAAGGGCGTTTTATCCACAGGGGAACCTTGTGTTCATGATTCACGAAATGCCAAGTGTTTGATTGATTTGATTGTTGCTTGTTTACTACCCCAAGTAGGAGCGTGATTGTCTTTGTCAATGATTCTTTGAATGCATGTCGTTTTCCTTAATTGGGTGTGTATTTTTGATTGGTGACTAAGTGTGACTACCCCCTCAAGCGACGAATCGATGAGGGAATGACCTTCGTGAGAAAATTGACGAGTCGCTTGACCCAAGATGACTTGTGCAAGGGTGCCTTTAGATGGTTTATCATTAAGCATGTGCAATTTTTCCAACATTTGGACCTATTTTTGGTGGGTGTTAACCCTTTTGGTGACGTCATAATGGGGTGAAAGTGTCGACAATCCGTCTTCCCGTGGAGCGGTCCAGCTATGGTAGCCTTCTTGGGGAAGTAGGAGAGTGACAATTTGAGCCCCAACATCTATTTTCTATGCCAAGAGGTTAAGTGCAAGAGCACTTGTGTCCGGCAATGCTTATTGCTTTGTTTTTGTGTTGCATTTTTTGTTGTTTTGATTTTTTTGTGACACCATTTGGGGATTAAATTGTCGAAAATCCGTCCTCCCGTGGAGCGGTCCGACTATGGTAGCCTTCTTAGGGAGTAGGATAGTGATAATGTAAACCCTGACATCAATTTTTCTATGCCAAGAGGTTAAGTGCAAGAGCACTTGTGTCTGGCAATGTTTATTACTATTTTTGTTGTTTTGATTTTTTTGTTTTTTTTGAGTGGGCTTTGACCCTTTTGTGACGCCATTTGGGGATGAAATTGTCGAAAATCCGTCTTCCCGTGGAGTGGTCCGGCTATGGTAGCCTTCTTAGGGAGTAGGATAGTGACAATTTGTGACCCCAACGTCAATTTTGTATGCCAAGAGGTTGTAAGTGCAACAGCAGTCTTATAGGGCAAATTTATTGTCTGTTTTTAGTGCATTTTTGTTCATTTTTTGATGTTTTTGGTGGTTTGTTGTTTTATTGTTTTTGAGTGGGTTTTGACCCAGTTTGGGACGTCGTTTGGGGGTGAAATTGTCAAAAATCCGTCTTCCCGTGGAGCGGTCCGGCTATGGTAGCCTTCTTAGGGAGTAGGATAGTGACAATGTAAACCCCGACATCAGTTTTTCTATGCCAAGAGGTTAAGTGCAAGAGCACTTGTGTCTGGCAATGTTTATTGTTGGTTTTGTGTTGCATTTTTTTGTTGTTTTTGTTGTTTTGATTTTCTTTGATTTTATGCATGATGGTTGATGAATATGGATGCATGCATGTTGATTTATTTTGATGGATGCATATGCTATGATGAATGCAAATGTTTTTTGATTTATATGTGATATGCAGAGATGAAATGGATGAATGGGATTTGTGATGTTTGGCTATGGCACCATAGACTGTTTAGAACTCTTTTATTTTGTTTTTAGGTGATTGCTGTGATGCATGACTTTGTATGTATACATGTGGTTTTTCTTTCTTTTTTTGTATTTTCTGATGGTATTGTAAGGATGAAAAGCAGCGCAGTTGGTTTAGAAATGTAGCTATGGTTTTCTGAGACTCAGACAGTTTTTAACTCACTAGCCATGACTGTACTTTATCTTACAAGACTTTTGAACAAGGTATGAATCGGTCTTGTTTTTGACCAAGCTATTTCACATCCCCGTGTGTGCAATTGAGTTCATTTATGTGGTATTTATCAGGATACCGCCAGTGCCAGATGGGCTTTCAACCGAACCTGTACTAAGGATCACCTAATTAGTTCCACTAACTCCTTTGTTGTATTTAGTCAGATTAATCTGCGGTGTTATCCAAGATGCCATAAGCTAGCTCATCCACATGCAAACATTGATCTGTATGCAAGTTAATGTGACAGATATATCGTCATGCGAGAGGTTTACCGCCAGTTATCGATAGGCTATCAACCAAATCGGTACCGAGGCTTGCCTTATGACCTTTTAGAATGCTGAGAGTTCCAAGGATTCAAGTTCCACTCCCTTATTTTCTTCAATTGTATTGGGATACTTGCTCGTTTGTAGTGATAAGATCACTCGTTTATTTTGATTTGTTTTTCTTTTGAGCAAGGGATTGGGGATATGGAGTGATGAAAATCACTATCGTTTGTGTCCTTTGATTTTTGCACTGTAAGATGTCAAGTATTTGATTTTTGACGTTTTGCAAATTTTTTGATGTTTTGCAATTATTGA
The DNA here is from genome assembly GCA_028583015.1 of Wollemia nobilis. Taxonomy (NCBI): domain Eukaryota; kingdom Viridiplantae; phylum Streptophyta; class Pinopsida; order Araucariales; family Araucariaceae; genus Wollemia; species Wollemia nobilis. The sequence continues at coordinate 108,318 of JAQPPZ010004511.1, read as the reverse complement.
GAACTTAGGGATTCTTAAGGAATTGGGTAGGGAGGATGCTTGTCCTTTTGCCAACTCTCAGCATTCTTTGGGTCATTCGCACAGGGGGATGAGCAAGATAACCGTTTCGCTTTTGGTGACCTGGATTACTGTGCAAGTTTCATCTTTCGTTCACACAACTTAGGAATTGTTTTATGTGTTTTAATTTGTGTTGGGATGTTACGTAACAAGGTGTATTTCAAGTATGACTCTACCTTCGTAAAATCTGTTTGACTCGATACATTACATGGCTAAAGAGCAAAATGATGACTGAATCATGAAAACTCTTGATACATTAAAAGACCACTGACTCTAGTGTGGTAAAAGCAATGCATGGTGTTTTTGTTGTTTTTGTAAAATGGAACAGTGTGGAGCAAGATGGACTTAGTAGGGCAATTACAGCCTATGGTGCCTTTGACCTATACGACCACAAATATGCAACGTATGGATGCAATGCTTAATGCAGCTACATATTTTTGTATTTTTGATGGATTTGTTTTTGTGAATATGAATATGAGGTGCGAGAAGAGCTCTCGATTGATGAATTTGATTATGCCTAGAAATGAGATGCAAATTTTTGTTGTTTTTGATTATTTTTTATTTTTGACCAAGTGATTGCGATAATCCTTGGGACTTTTTTTGTGACCAAGTGATTGCGATAATCCTTGGAGCTTTTTGGGTGACCAAGTGATTGCGATAATCCTTGGAGATTTTTGGGGTGACCAAGTGATTGCGATAATCCTTGGAGCTTTTGGTGTTTTGACCAAGTGATTGCGATAATCCTTGGAGCTTTTTGGGGTGACCAAGTGATTGCGATAATCCTTGGAGCTTTTTTTGGGTGACCAAGTGATTGTGATAATCCTTGGAGCTTTTTGGGGTGACCAAGTGATTGCGATAATCCTTGGAGCTTTTTTTGGGGTGACCAAGTGATTGCGATAATCCTTGGAGCTTTTGGTGTTTTGACCAAGTGATTGCGATAATCCTTGGAGCTTTATGGGGTGACCAAGTGATTGCGATAATCCTTGGAGATTTTTTGGGGTGACCAAGTGATTGCGATAATCCTTGGAGCTTTTGGTGTTTTGACCAAGTGATTGCGATAATCCTTGGAGCTTTTTTTTTGGGTGACCAAGTGATTGCGATAATCCTTGGAGCTTTTGGTGTTTTGACCAAGTGATTGCGATAATCCTTGGAGCTTTATGGGGTGACCAAGTGATTGCGATAATCCTTGGAGCTTTTTGGGGTGACCAAGTGATTGCAATAATCCTTGGAGCTTTTGGTGTTTTGACCAAGTGATTGCGATAATCCTTGGAGCTTTTTGGGTTGACCAAGTGATTGCGATAATCCTTGGAGCTTTTGGTGTTTTGACCAAGTGATTGCGATAATCCTTGGAGCTTTTGGTGTTTTGACCAAGTGATTGCGATAATCCTTGGAGCTTTTTGGGGTGACCAAGCGATTGTGATAATCCTTGGAGCTTTTTGGTTTGGATTATGCCTTTTCAGGAGATAGAGGTACCCCCAGCTTGATGGTCTTTGCACTCTGGATCTGGCTCTAGAGGTAGGGGCACGAATGGATCTGCCCTATGCATGGATAGGAGGATAGAATCTACCCCCAACACTGATGTTGTTATGGGATCTCTGGGCGGAAGTTGATCTTTATGTGCCCAAAGTTGTGGATGTAATGCTTGGTCCCACTGCGGTGGGTTAACACGCCACTCATGCCCTAGTATTATGTTTATCTGTTGACATGCTTCTTCGATTTTTATGGGATGCCGATGTTGTCTTATGTGATTGTTGTGGGCTATGTCTATTTCATCCTCACCTTCGGACAATGTGTATAGCTCATCAGAATCTTGAGATTTTGAGACATGGAGGACTGCATCATCAGGTAGCCCTACGGTTAAAGGTTGATCCTCTTCGAAAGGAGCCTTATGTAAGTTGGGCCTTGGGAGCTCCAAAATCTTGGTCTCTACCAACTCTAAGTGCTCTAGTGCTTTGCATGTATCGGGAGATTTGAACTCCTCCTCTTTGGTTGGTTCTTGTTGAGGAACTTGGGGCCTATGGAGGGGTGGCCTGATGGCACCCCCCATGCCTTGGTAGGGCTTTTCATCCTGCTCTTCTTCTTGCTCTGATTCCTTAGAGGCTTCTTGATGACTTTCTAAGGGTGGCTCATAAACTTGGGTGGATGTCTGAGGAAGGCACCCGTCATTGGTTATAGGATCAGCCTCCCGCTCATGTCTGGGAGGCATCGGGGGCGATGCTTGATAAGGTCGCGGAGACTCGTCTCGCACCCCGGGGTTGTGCCTCTCATAATGTTTTGTCTTATGTGTGTGAGGGGTTGGAGTCTTCTCATGTAGTTTATAGCGCAACTTATCCGCTTTGCGCTGCATGTATAAGTCCTCTAACTCCTGACGACCTTGCTCAAGCTGCGTGATTCGAGCTTGGCGGGCGGCATGTCTGGCGACTACCGGGTCAATTTGGTCTACCCTATTTTTCTCAGGAGGTTCGAATGTTTTTCCTATGTGTTTGCCTCGATCTTGATGATCTAAAATTTCTATGGGTCGCTTCCCTCTATCGATGTAGGTGGCATGTACTTGAGGCCGCACTATTTTTTGTCCTCGAGGAATGCAATGATTTTCCTCGTACTCCCTTTCATGTTGGCTCTCCTGCATAGTGTGTTGGAACAACTCATCCTTCTGGCGCTGAAGGTGCTCTTTGTTAATATAGTACAGTTCCTCTAAATGTAGTTGCTCTAGTCGCTCTAGCTCAAGTTGCATGAATTGCATTTGGCGTGTGACGTGCTTGACAGATTCTAAGATGGTTGGTCCTGTCGCCTCATGTCTAGAAGGCCTAGATGCCTCTCCTAGATATTTTCGATCGTAGTGATCCAAGATCTCTATAGGTGACCTCCCTTTGTTGGGGGTAGCGACATTCCCTCGGGGCTTTGGCCTCAGTGAGTGGTCTTGATAGATAGCAGGTGCGGAGGCACGTTTCTCCCGTGATGTGTATTGTTTTTGAGGAAGGTAAGGGTTTTCCTCATGCTCTCTTTCATAAGTGAGAAAGGGATGGATGGAGCTAGCTCACCCTACCTGAAGAGCCTTGTACTCTGGATTTTTCTTTGTAGTCTTGACAACTAGATGGGGTGAAGGAGGGTTAATGTAATCATGTGGTCCCTCCCGTCGAACCCTATGTTGACCTAGCGCTTTGTCGCACGGTGACCACTCATAGCGAGCATCTAAGGGAGCTCTCCTATGGATGTACCCCTCATGGGAGGGTTTGTGTTGAATGCTATGTTGAACAGGAGTGCCCCTCGAAGATGTGTCCCTGTAGTCCCTTTCCTTTAAGGTGTGGAGGGGACTGCCTTGTGTGTTAGGTCACCAAGGTGGTATGACCAAATCCTTGGGATTGTAACGGAGGTGACTCGTGCCTCCTGGGACATTCCCCATAGCCTCCGCCCGTGATTGGGCTTGGCTACGGGTGAGCACCATGACGATGTCTCTAAAAAAAGCCCTAAAATTGAAAATGAGTCAGATGGGGCCCAAAATTGGTGTGCACATCCCTCTTATAGTAGATAAGACAAAAATGAAGTTTCAAGTCCTAAATCTAAATACATTAGGAGATATTGACATCCAAACAGCTCAAAAAGTGTAAAAAATTGGGCACGCAATTTTAGAACCTAATTTCGGGGCCCTAGATGATGGAATTTGGCCCCAAAAAATGGATTTTTGGGGAAATACAACTCTAGGGAGTAATATTTGTTTAAAAATATCCCAACCAGCTCCCTGTAAAATTTCGTGTCAAACGGAGCTACGGTTGAGAAGTTATGGCCCCGGCAAGATGCACTAAAATTTTAGGGAAAAATATAAGATTTCCCATATTTTGTTGGATGGTCTTGCATCACTTATGGGCACCTTTGTGGTGATTTTGGGTTGACCAAAGGGTTCATGGACACCTTTGGGGCATTTTGGAGTGACCAAGAGATTACGGGAATCCTTGGAGCTTTTTGGAGAAAATGACAAAATGCGTAGATTTTTATCTTTTTGTTTATGATTTTTTTTTTTGTTACACTAAGCAGAAATGAACACACACATGCGCAAACCGTGATTATCTCTTTTAAGGGTTTAAATAGTGTGTCCTAAACTGGTTTAGTGCATTTTGATGTTTTGTTTTGTTTTTGTAGGTTTTGAAGAACGTTTAAATGCATTATGACGGCTCATATAACTCCCAAAACGGTCGCCCCTTCAATATACCAACCAGGCCGATATACCAACCTCTCTATATACCCGCCCTTACGAGAGGGAGACTATAGGTACGTGAGAGCAGAAGGTACATGGTACGTAGGTGGTACGAAATGGGGATTGTCCCGTTAATGGCACCTACCATAGAAAACTTATCCTCGCGCGCATGGGAATCACCCCAGTGACACTCGATCAGCTTTCGTCGGGATTTACGCCTAACAACTAGTTGACAATCGGGAAATGGATGCAAAGCTAAGCCAAGGTGGTGATGAACCCACCGTTGGTCTTGCTCAAGGGCTGGGGTCTTACGACCAGCTCCTTGGTTTAAAATTATTGCGTGAAGTGTGTGGGATTCATTTTATTTAACGAAAATGAAACAAGCATAAATGACTTTCCCTAAGCAATGCAGGATAAAATGAAAACAGTTAAAGAAACGGAAACAGAAACAGAAAATTTAACAGAGATTATGAAAATCCCTACCTCTTCTCTGCTTGGACCGGTTGCTTCTGAATTTCTTCTCTGAAAAGTTACGAGACGGAATTCGTCCCTCGGTGAGACGAATTGCGGAACGAAATTCGTCCCTCCCAGAGACGAATTTGAATTCGTCTCAGGGTCAGACGAATTACAGTAAAGAATTCGTCACAGCCAGAGACGAATAGCAGTCTGCAACAAAAAAAATGTACCTGTCAAGCACAAAACACAAAAATTTGATCAGTTTTTGTGATCTTAAAAATAGGGGACAGGGTCCCACCGTGATCGCCACTGAAAGCACGAGATTCCGGGCGAAGGAAACACTACTTGCGATGCATTCAAAATCAAATACACTTAAGTCCTAGAAATGTAAATTGCATGAAATGAAAGAGACGCATTAAAACGAGATACAAGCAAATGGAGAAAACACAGCCCTTTCATTAAACTTTCTTGATCTCTGTTACAAATACGCCTCCTCCCTTTTCAGGGGCTAGGAGCGTTAAAAGAATTTGACTACAATCGAGACTTAAGGTTCCTCTTCCCGCGTGCCCACACTTGAAATGGACGGGCCAAGATAATGCCGCTGACTGATGTCGATGAGTCCTTGACCTCTATTGCTCCTCCTGCGAACAAAGAAACAACGAAGATGTCAGTAGCACCTGCTGCAAATGAAAAGTGTTTATTCTCTAAAATCGCCAAAAGATGCATGCAAACATTTGTCTAAAATAGTGAGTAAAATGACTCTAAATGACCTGAAAACCTGACAGAGGACAGAAAACATCACCAGAAGGCCACTACCACTGAGACAGTCGGCCAATCTGCCTTCAACTGGAATTCGTCCCTGGGCAGGACGAATTCTGACTGCAATTCGTCCCTGGGTGGGACGAATTCTTCTGTGTTGGAAAAGCCGACCTGATGCTGCTCCAATGTTGAATCCTGAGACCTGCAAAACGCCTGCAAAAAAAGGGGTTATGTAATTGGGGCCATTTTGGGACGACCCAGATGGTCGGATTCTCCCAATTTGGCCTCTATCCTCGGGAATTAGATATCGCCACCTGCAAGTTAGTGAAACAACAAAGCGACACAAAGCATGATAAAATCTGATCAGAATGTTATGAAATTGAAGCTATGGATTCACCAAACAGAATAACACAAAATGCAACATGAGCAAGTAATCTAGAATGCTTCAGAATAAAACTTAGAAAGTGCGGGGGTGCCCAAGTGGGCCTCCCACCGTTGGTACTTGATTTTGGAGCCAATCCATTAGGGATGGGCCCAAAACTTCTTAGGATTGGGGGGGTCGGCAAATTGGTTGATTCAGGTGTCCATATGTTGGATTTGGGTCAGATTCAAGCTTCCAAAAGCCACCCAACAACCTCCCTTGCAAAAGATATTGGTGGATGTGAGAAGGTGAATCAAAGGGGATGCAAGTGGGTGTTCAACTCGACAGCACTTCGTTGCTTGAAATCTCCTTCAATCTGTCCTATTTTGGGTGAGAAAAGTCCCACCTTTTATAGACCCATGGGGTCTCTTTTGAGAGGGAAGCATAAGCGCCATGTGTTGGTCATAGGTGCCATGTGGCGGTCATGTCTTCCCATGAGGGAGGGGAGTCCTCCATGACTTGGGCTTTCATAATCGCCCTTGTGACAGTCCTCTAATGGCCTATCTGTCCACCCACACACGCGTGCGAGGCAGGAGTCATCAACTGACTGTCCTGGGCTGCCACTTGGCGCCATTCTTCTTTTTGCCCGTTAAACCTAGAATTCGTCCTACCCAAGGACGAATTCAGAATTCGTCCCTTGGTGAGACGGATTCCAATTTGAATTCGTCCCAGGGTGGGACGAATTTGGAGTAGGTTGTCCGAAGGTGCCAAATTGCCTTCTGATCTTCCAAAATTGTTGTAAAAGTGGTTAGGACCATTGTTTAACCTCTGAGGGCTGCCCTGGGGGCTATGTGTGTCAAAGCGATCAGTGTTTGTAGTCACATAATCGGATTGGTGCTGTTTTGGTGTCTACAAATACAGATTAGAATTCGTCCCATGGTGGGACGAGCGCTAACTGCGAGTGCTCGTCCCAGGGGAGGACAAATTTAAGCTCAAAAGGCCTATTTAAAGGCCAAAACTAGGGTTTGGTCTCATTTGCATCTGAATTTTCTTACGATTTGGACCTCTGGGGAGGAGGAGGTTAATTCTATGAAGCGAAGCTCTACCAAATTTCTTCTAACATCATGAGTGCACAAACTAGATCGAGCGACAGAGCCGAAGCGAGACCAGTAAGTGCTCCCTAGAGTTATTACTTTTGTTTAAAACTGCAAATGTTTTGTTTAATTTTCTTTGTGATGATGTTTTCCAAAATTTTTAAAACTGAAACCTTGAAACTGAGTTGAAGACAACTAAGACTTGGTGTGCAACTAAACGTAGCGAAAAAACTATGTAGAGATTTGTTATTTTGCTTATAACTAAACCCTAGGATAAACGGAACGTAAAACCCTAAGACTTAATTTTTGTTTTTTTTTTTGAATTTTTGTTCTTGTTTTTTAAATTAATCAGTTAGGATTAGATACCCTAGGACTGAAAAATTAATTTTTGAATTTTGTTTTGTTTTATTTTTGGAATTTATTAGTTAGGGTTAGAAACCCTAGAGCCGAAAATTTAATTTTGTTTTGAATTTTGAATGTTTGTTTTTTTTTTTTTTTGTTTTGCTGTACATTAGTAGGCAATGTTCTATATTCATGTTATTGATGTACAGTTCTTTTTCCATGATTTTAATGTTTTTGAATTGTTTTCTTTTGCAGGTTGTTAAGAGCCGGTACCGTGTACCCATTGCTTTTATCGAAGCACGGGGGGCGCTGACTGTGGCTGACTGGGAGTGGCTTGATGCACTTGAGCTCAAGCAGGTGGCTTGACTGGAGCCTTTGGTCATGGATCAGGCCTATTTGATGGTCCTAATCAATATTTGGGATCCATGGACCAAAACCTTCCATCTCCCAATAGGGGAGATGACTGTGACCTTGGAGGATATCTATCGGCTTCTACGGATTCTGATAGATGGACTATCGATCAGGATGTCACCGTGTGATCAGCAGACAATTGTACTGATGAGATGCTTTAGGCATGGGGAGGAGCTGAGTGTGGAGGATCCACTGGAGAGGGCAAAGGGCGACTTCCAGATTGATAGTATTTTGGTCCGATGGTGGCTGGAGAGGGGGGTGTTGGGAGTGAGGCACGCATTCCTTATGGGCCTCATTTCCAACATGTTGTTACCTAACTCGTCAGGCACGAGGTTCCCATGGAACCTGCTAGATTTGGTCTGGAGATTGGTAGAGTACTCGATAGAGGCATCGCTAATCATGATATGGGGACATACGCTATTGGCACAGCTCTATGGGGAGTTGTACGAGGTACGCTATCGATAGCAAAAGGGGATTAGCTGCAGCTATCTATTACAGAGTTGGGATTGGCAGCACATAGCAGTGGAGAGGAGAGTCAGGTTACCATGGATGACTTAGGCGAAGATGGAGGATAGGGAGATAGGTAATGTAGTTCTGTTGTGGTGGTCCAGGGAGCAGGGACAGAGTCGACGATGGGTAGGTACCGTAGGACACTATGCTAATACCTTCTCTCGGCTTACTCTAGGGGAGGTGATTTGGCACCCTTATCGGGACTGTCCAGCCTGGCCGGAGGCTGGAGAGTGGCTTCGATGGGTACGCAAAGAGCGATGGCTGATTGGGCAGCATGGGATCGAGCATGAGTTCTTCTTGTACAGCTAGGTGACATGACAGTTTGGGGTGCACCAGGGGTTGCTTGGTTAGCCCGTGATCTATCGACGTCGTGGGGATGAGAGGACTTTTGACCGACCGATCATCACGCCACTGGGGGAGGATTTAGAAGTGATGATCGACGTCCCAGACATGGATGACATCGGGACTATCGTAGAATACGACTAGCGGTGGGTACTACGATGATGGTGGGGAGAGGGGCCACTAGGAGGTGCGAAGGCAGCAGCTATGGGCGAGGAGGGTGCTGAGGCACCAGGGGATTATTGGGGAGCTCCTTTGGAGGATGCAGACATGGTGGAGGTGGAGGGTGAGGATGCAGATTTGGGGGTTTCGAATCAGTCAGAGATGCAGGACATTACGAAGCAGTGGGAGCCAGAGTAGGTTGTTGTTCTAGAGAGTCCCATGCCTCAGGCGGATGTGGAGGACATAGAATCTCGGTTACGCACTAAGAATGCACAATTGGCGGAGCTAGTACGGAGGTGAGATGGGGAGCTGGGGGATGCGCTACGGGAGAGGGATCTCCTGCAGGCTCATCTAGCGAAGTGAGAGAGTGCATGGGTTGCGCACCACCAACAGGAGGGGAGAACTGACACTACCTAAGAGAGAGATATCCTATGGACATAGCTAGCACAGCGTGAAGATGTAGTCATGATGTACCATTGGCGGGAGGTGGAGTGGTGCCAGCATCGGATGGATTTGGAGGGGGAGATCATCCGCCTTGGGGGGCGGGTACCTAAGCCCTTAGGAGGTGGATCTTCATGCCAGATGAGGGACAATGGTACTAAGCAATCAACATCATCTTGTCGCAGGTGATTGGATGAGGGAGGCGATAGCAAGCGTGATGCGGGGGCTAGCAGTAGCCGCCCTAAGGGGTCCCATAGGACCAAGCGATTATAGGAATCCTTGGAGCATTTTGGGATTGACCAAGCGATTATAGGAATCCTTGGAGCATTTTGGGATTGACCAAGGGATTATAGGAATCCTTGGAGCATTTTGGGATTGACCAAGCGATTATAGGAATCCTTGGAGCATTTTGGGATTGACCAAGGGATTATAGGAATCCTTGGAGCATTTTGGGATTGACCAAGCAATTATAGGAATCCTTGGAGCATTTTGGGATTGACCAAGTGATTATAGGAATCCTTGGAGTGTTTTTGGATTGACCAAGCGATTATAGAAATCCTTGGAGCATTTTGGGATTGACCAAGCGATTATAGGAATCCTTGGAGCGTTTTGGGATTGACCAAGCGATTATAGGAATCCTTGGAGCATTTTGGGATTGACCAAGTGATTATAGGAATCCTTGGAGCATTTTTTTGGATACGGCTCTCTTAGATATGGAATGGTCGCAAATGACTGATGTTCAAGGGTTCTATTTCCTTGATTCCATCAAGAGAGGCTAGCCTGTATGTCCCGGGTCCTATTTTGCTATCAATTACATATGGACCTAACCAATTTGCCACAAACCTTTCCCTTAGGTGGGACAAAAAACTAGAGTTCTATTGATTTTCCTTCAAAACCAAATCACCAATCCGAAAGTCCCTCAGGTAAACTTTCATGTTGTAAGCTTTCTTAAGTCGTTGTTGATAGATATGTAAATGCTCGAGAGCATTAATGCATCGTTCATCAAGTAACGTAAGCTAGTCTAACTGGGCCTACTGCACAGTGTCATCATCGATGAACTCTTGCATTGTTATGTGCAGGGAAGGAATTTCCAACTCAAAAGGCATGACTGCCTCGGAGCCATACACAAGCGAAAATGAAGTGGCCCCAGTGGGTGTCTGAATGCTAGTGCGATAAGCCCACAGGGCAAGTGGGATTTTTATGTGCCAATCCTTATGACTGTCTATGACTGTATTTTTAAGGATAGCAACTAGAGTTTTGTTTGACGCCTCTACTTGCCCATTTGCGTGCGGATAATAGGGTGTCAAAAAACTGTACTAAATTTTGTACTTTGTCGTCAAAGCACGCACGTCTTTATTCTTGAATGGCATCCCATTATCCGAGACTATTTTGGATGGAATACCAAAATGACATGATGTTATGCAAAATGAACTCCACAATGCAGGGTCCTGTCGTAGAGGTAAGCGGAACTACTTCCACCCACTTGGTAAAATACTCTGTGGCCGTTATGATAAACATGTGATGGCCTGACGACGCAGGGGAGATTTTTCTAATTAGATCGAATCCCCACTATGAAAATGGCCAAGCGGACTGGACTTTCTGCAAGGCCTGGGAAGGTACATGCACCAAATTGGCATGATGTTGACACTTCACACACTTCCTGACATATGCACAACAATCTCGCTCTAAAGATGGCCAATAATAGCCCATGCAAAGAATGCGCTTTATGATGGCCATACCACTGAAGTGGCCACCACATGTACCATCGTGTGCTTGGGTGACTACCCAAGTGGACTCTTGTTGGTCCAAGCAACGAAGGAGGATTCCTTCGTAGCTACGATGGTACAAAATGTATCCTATCAAGACATACTTTGCCACTTTCTGCTTGAATGCTCATTTTACGGAATGTGTCAATCCAAGCGAGAGATTACCTAACTTGAGATAGTCTCTAATGGGTAAATACTAGTCCTGCTGATCGAAAGCCTCGATGGTATGAACAACCAATACCTCTTGAAGTTCATCCCTAGCAAATGTTGAGTGGGAGAGAACTTGTAAGAATAGCTTTGTGTTGCTATTAATTGGAGTATGGGAGAACAAGGACCCCCAGTTGGCATGTTTCAGACGATCGTGGATTCGAGAGAACTTATCTGAGGATGGTTCAATCTGGATCATGTGGATTCCTGGCGCTAATTCAGAGCTTGCACACTCCATCATGGATTGCGATAAGGGTTTGACTTGAATGGTTGTCATATCACCAGAAAGGTCTTACGGGATTAGTGACCCCAAGGAGGCCATTGTGTCTGCAAAATCATTTGATGACCGAGGGAGTGCCTCGATGTCATACCACTCAAGTTTTTCTAGGAATTTTTCCACAAGGGCTTTATAAGCCTATAGAACTGGGCATTTGCATTGGAATACCCCTTTGACTTGATTGACAATTAACAGCGAATCACCAAAGATGTTTAGTTGTTTGATGTTCATGATGATTGTTGTCTGAAGACCTATGAGCAAGGCTTCATACTCTGCATTATTATTGGTGCATGGGAAATTTAATTTAAATGACAAGGGCATTGGAGCACCCTACAGTGTGAAGAATACTATTCTCGTGCCACCACCTTGCTCACATTTAGAACCATCAAAAAATAGGGTTATGTCAGCCTGTGACTCAAGTTCATCATAATCTGGCGATTTTGAGACATGGAAGACCCCATCATCGGGTAGTTTTATGACTAGAGGCTGATCATCTTCGAGAGGAGCCTCTGCTAGTTGATCGGCTATGACCTGTCCTTTGATGGATTTTTGTCCGATAAACTCTATGTCAAATTTCATCAACAACATGATCCATTTTGCCGTGCGACTACTATGATAAGTACGACTCATCATGTATCGCAATGGATTCTCCTTAGACACAACATACGTAGAATTGCTCAATATGTAGTGGCGTAGATTTTTGGTAGCAAACACCACTGCCAAGCAGAGTTTCTCGACGTATGCATAGTTAAGTTCATAACTGACCAGGGTGTGGCTAAGATAGTAAGTAGCCTGTTCTTTGTGAAGTTCATTCTTCTAGGCCAGCATGGCACCCAGTGCCACCTCAATAGCTGAGATGTATAAGTAGAACGACACTTCTGGTCTAGGTGGTGCCAATACTGGCAGCGAAGCCAAGTATTATTTGATGTCATCAAAGGCTGATTGGCACTCGTCATCCCAGTGAAATGCAACCCACTTGTGCAATAATTTTTTCATGGGTTGGCACTTTTCAGATAGCTGTGCTATGAAGCGCTTGATTGACACGACCTTTCCCTACATACTTCTGAGCTGCTTAATGGTATTTGGGGGAACCATTTCAAGGATTGCCTTGACTTTGTTTGGGTCCACCTTGATGCCTCTTTTTGAGACTATGAAACCCAAGAGTTTTCCAAATGTGATGCCAAATACGCACTTCTTGGGATTCAGTCTGACTTTATGCTCCATGAGGCGATCGAGGATCTTTCTTAGGTCATCGAGATGATCTGGGCGCTAAAGAGACTTGGCCAACAAATCATCCATGTAATATTCCAAAGTTTTATGCATGTAATCATGGAAGATGTACGTCATGGCATGTTGGTAGGTGGCACCAGCATTTTTAAGGCCAAAAGGCATGACCTTATAACAAAATGTCCCCCAAGGCGTTGTGAACGCCATTTTTAGTTGGTCCTCAGAATTGATATGAATCTGATTGTATCCCAAGAAATCGTCCATGAGAGATAGCATTTCATGACCTACTGTAGTGTCTACCAACGCGTCGATGCTTGGCAAGTGGAAATCATCCTTAGGACTCTCTTTATTTAGATCTCAAAAATCAGTGCATATGCGAATCCTCCCATCGGGATTTTTGACGGGCACCATGTTGGACAGCCATGGCAGATAATCCATGCAGATGACAAACTGTGCATCCAACAGCTTTTGTAATTCATCTTTGACCATCAAGGCCACTGTTGGATGCATCTTACATGGTTTTTGTTTAACTGGATTGATTGTTAGATGAAGCGTTAGATTTTGCATGACTAGCTACGGATCTAGTCCCGACATGTCTCTGTATGACCATGCAAAAACCTCCTTCTCTTTGAGAAGGGCAATGTAGTCGGCTTGCTCTTCAGGGGATAAAATTACCCCCAGCTTGATAATCTGTGGATTCATTGGATCTAAGCCGATGTCTACATCAGTTGTCTCCTCGACCGACATGTGGGATCCATCCTCCAACTGATGTGGAGTTGGGATCAAATGGATATCATTAGCTGAGTTTAAATCTACATTGGGAACCTTGGGTTCCTCTTCGGCATGAAAGATATCCTGAGTTGTCCCTAGGGTAAAATGAGGCATTTTACAAAAATGCCAGTACTCTGATGGGGATGGAGGTGAATTGACACGATCCTAGTCGATGGCATCTATGTCTAGATGTAAGGACCATGCTGGATCAGCCAGATTGCAGATGGGTGCGGTCAAGTCAATGGAGATCATGTGGATGAAATGGTTCCGGTCTCCATTACCGTGGGTGTAATGACTTAAACATTTTGGTTGTTCTCTGTGTTCTAGATCTGGTTCTGTAGGTACTGGTACGAATGGATCGGCCCTATGTGCTAATAGGAGAATAGGGTCTGCCCTTGGCATTGATATCACCCTAGGGTCTTGAAGTGGAAGGTGCTCTTCGTGTACCCAAAGCAGTGGATCCAACACTTGATCCCACCCTGCTGGGTCTACATACCACTCATGACCTGGCACTATGCCCATCTATGCAAATATGTCATTAATATCCAAGGGGTGTCGTTGTTGCACTTGTTGCCTTTGTTGTATTTGTCGCATGTGGTTGAGATAGGCCATCTTAGTTTCATCTTCCAAATCACTGTCGGAGATCCAAAAACCTTCATTGGCTCCAAAAATTGCTTGCGACATATGAGGATCATCTTGTTCAAGCAAATTAATCTGGTCCCATTGTGGTTGTTCCACGCTTCGTGGGGGGACCTGATTCTCTTGACGTGATACTAGATCTATTAGAGCTTCTAGAGGGAACAGATTCAAAAATATCTCTTGCCAGTTATTCATGGGGATCACTTGTGAGTGATCACTATTGGATTCGAAGGGATCATATGACACTAGTTCATATTCTGATTCACCCTCTGAAGATCCTTCTTGACACTGTTTATCCTTTTCTTGAAAGTGAGTTCTCAAAATTTCACCTCTCTCTATCAAAGGAGAAGGGTTATTGATATTACCAAGGGTGGTTGTTGACCATGGGAGGTAATCTCCCAATGTATATGTTGTGTTTGGGTTGGCATAAGGATCTGATGCCAATCCACCCTTGTTGCCTATTCCTAGGCTTTGCATGTTTTCCACCAAGATATCTAAGGGCAGGGGGTGGTTGAACCCTACTCCCGACTTGTCATAAGGCATTTGGTATCTTGGCTGGCAAAGGACACGCACTCCTTGCTCATACCATCCTAGCCCATATCCATGCCAATTCCATTGGCCAAGATATCTCAGAGAAAAATCTAGGTTAGACAGATAGTTGACATCTTCTGCAAAAGGCTCTTCATCCTCGTCCTTTTGCATGCATGGTTCAGCACCATGGTCAAGGACCCCATACACAAAATTGGTCTGGTTCGATGGGTAGCCTAAAGGAACAATTATCCCGATGGGGAGGCGAGGTCTCTCCATGTCTTGCAATGACTCTAGCACGGTCATTGCTATAACATTCCGCACTAGATTCTCCCCCAGGCCCGTACTGGCGATTTCAACAGTAATTGTTGGTGATTGAGAGGGAAGGAACGGAAGCTCGTCCTGAGTCCATTCCATGTTGGGTTGATTAGGAGCCTCAACTTCCACTGTGCTAGGTATCTCTTCAGTTGAGATGGTTGATATTGTTGGCAGCGCCTCTTCTAGGGGTTGAGCCTCTTCTATGATTTGTTTCCCTTTGTCCTTCTATTTAGCCATGGTAGGTGGCGTTGGTGGTGAAGGAGCGAACGATGAAGATGCAACTGGCTGGGGTTTTGATGGATTAGTCACCAGTGGTGCTTGCGGCATCGAACCCTGTCTATATGGATTTAACTAAAAATCCAAGTGTGTCAATGGGAGGGTCGATTACGGCATCAATTGCATCGCATTGCAATATTTGAAGGGTTCTAAGTCTGCCAGGACTACATGTACTCCTTCAAATGCATACTTCAAACACTGGTGAGCTATCGAAGGGACACACTTCATGTCCCTGATCCATGGCCGCCCTAGCAATATGTTGTACACCATCTCACCTTCCAAAATATGGCACAATGTAGGTATCGTCTTTTGTCCTACCTGAACGGGTAGAAAAATTGTGCCGACTGTCGAGCATATCGCATCATTGAATGCTCACAGTGTGTATGTGGAAGCTGTGATGTGAGAGACTGGCAAATTCAGATGTTTTAATGTTGCTATAGTAATGATGTTACTGGATGAGCTAGTGTCTACCAACACCCTCTTATATGGGATCCCATTGACCCACGCGATAACGTGTAGGGGTGGATCTGCCATGTTGTCAGATTTTGATTTAACTTCATCTTCTCGAAAGGTAATGACTGGCTCCATGCATCGTTTTACATGTCCCACGAAGTTATTGAAGGAATTCGCTTCATGGGGCTACAACTCGATGCCTTTCAAAATCTCCATGAGAGCCTCCCGATGGGGCGCTGATTGCTGTATAAGCTCATATATGGAGAGCCTAGCCGATGTGGTCCATAAACTCTACGTGAGTTTGGTCCGTATCGTGACCTCGGGTCTAGGTGGAGGTAACTGCATAGGGTGTTGTTGAGGTTGTGATGTCGCTGGAACATCTCTTGTGGCTGCCTCGGGGGCAACTCTTGGGTATTTCTTGTTCCTGGTCACTATGCTTATCATTCCCACATACCCTTGCATGGGGCAATTCTATCGCACCTCATTGACCTGAAGGGGTTTTGCCTGTGCCTCATGGGTAGGCAAGGGGTCCTTGAAAACCCCCATCTATTGGTTATTTGGCGCTATGGGGTTGTCCACTGCCAATGTTTTATTGTAAATTAGGTCTTGTATCAATCCCTTGAACTTCTAGCATGCGTTTAGGTCATGTCCCCTTCGCCTATGGAACCTACAATACAAGTCCTCTCTGTATCCCTTAGGCTTGGGAGCATTAGGATCTATGGTTTGAATTTTTGGAAGGGTGATTAAATTTGCCGTTGAAAAGTAGTCAAATAGGGAGTCCCTAGACTCCGTATAAGGGGTGTACTATCGCTTAGGGCAACGCTGCTGATTTTGCTCCTATTTTTTATTTTCTCTTTCATAATTTTTAGGAGGCACTGCCTGATAATTAGCCTTTTGCGACTGTATTTCTTGTGCAGGCTTAGGGACATTGATAGCAATTTGATTAACCATAGCAGGTTTTTATTGCGTAGTCCCTATCTTTGTGTTTTTGTTCCACTCTTTCTTTTTAGGTTTGGCAATTTTGCCATCTTGTATTTTGATCTCTTCGATAATTCTGGCTTGCGCCAGAGCTTCTTCTAGGGTGGCATATTGTTGTAGCTACAATAGCCCAGAGATCGATCTCAAACAACTTTGTGAGAACATCTATGTAAGGTCGAACATAGGGGGAAGGTAGGGTAGCTTGGAAAGTAGAGTCCTCCACCGACTCCCGTAGGCTGCCATGGTCTCCTCCTCATATTGTCTAAGGCTAGCCAGGTCACTTAGTGACACCTTCTTCTTGGTGTTGAAGGTGAATCATTTAAGGAACACATCCACTAATTGATCCAAGTTATTGATGTTGTGCTTCGGAAATTGGGTGAACCAATCCAAGGCAGGGCCGATGAATGTGGTTATGAATGTCCTCAACAATAGCGCATCATTATCCTGAATGCCAAAGCATTGGCTCAGGAATCTTGTCACATGCTCTTGAGCATCCTTTTCACCCTTAAAGACTGCCAACTAAGGCAACTTGAAATGTTTAGGGTAAGGAGCTACGAGCACTGACGGATGCACCGGATGACTGTGAAGTTGGTGTAACATGGGCTTTTGGGGCCCAAAAGCTTTGGTTTCCATAGACTCCAAATGTTATAATAGTGCTTTGTATGCATCGGAAGGTTTAATCTCTTCCTCTTTAGTTTGCTCCCATTATGAGTTGTGGGAGACTGGAGGCCTATGGGGGGGTGGCCGAATAGCAGCCCCTCCACCTTGGTAGGGCATTTTAGCCCACTCTACTTCCTGTTCATACTCCTCGTAAACTTCCTAAGGAGTCTCTGGGTGAGACCTATGACCCTGAGTGGGTCCTCACGGAGGGTACCCATCATTGTTTCGGGGAGTGGCCTCCCTCTCAAGTCTATGGGGTCTCGGAGGCAAAACTTGACAAGGTCATGGAGACCTATCCCACACCAAGGGATTATGCCTCTCATATGGTTCTGCTTTTTAGGTGTGAGGGCTTGGAACCCTCTCGGGTAGGTTATAAAGGAGCTCGTCTGCTTGGCGCTAAATGCACTCTTTGTTAAGGCGATATAAGTGCTCTAACTGTTGCTGATATTGCTCAAGCCGCATGATCTAGGCTTGGCGGGTGGCATGTATGGCGACTACCAGGTCAATTTGGTCTGCCATCTTGGGCTTAGGAGGCCTGAATGCCTCTCTTATGTATTTTCCTCGATCGTGATGATCCGAGATCTCAATGGTTTGCTTCCCTTTGTCAAGGTTGGCGGCATTTACCCGAGGCTCTAACCTCAGTGGGTGACCATGGTATCTAGCAGGTGCGGAAGCGCAAGGCTCCCATGTTGTATATTGCTCTCAAGGAATGTGATGGTCTTCCTCGTATTCCCTTTTGTAAGTGTGAAAGGTGCAGGCGGAGTTAGCTTGCCCTATTTGGAGAGCCCTGCACTCTGGGTTTTGTCTATTGGTTCTAATAGTGATGGGAGGCAAAGGAGAGATGCCATAGTCATGTTGCCTCTCCTCATGGACACTATGCCTCTCTAGCGCTTCATCGCGTGGTGGCCACTCATATCTAGCCTCTAAGGGAGGTCTTCTGTCTACGTTAAGTGCCACATGTAAATATTCTTCCCAAAAGGGGCTGTGATGAATGGGCGTTTCCCCCAGAGGGGTGTCCCTATAATTCCACCTTGACATAGAATGACGTGGACTCTCTTGTGGGTCAGACCGCCAAGGAGGTATAGCCAAGTCCTTAGGGCTAAAGTAGAGACGACTTGTGCCCACTCCTTGTACACTTTTCATAGCTTTTGCCCTTGATTGGGCTTGGCTACGGGTGTACACCATGGTGGTGCTCTTCTACAAGCTAAGCAAATTTTTATCTCTTTTATGATTTTTTATGCTACACTTAAACAGAAAAGAACACACACATACACAGTGATTATCTCGTTTAAAGTTTGAAAGTGTGTCCTAAAACTGGTTTAGTGTGTTTTGTTGTTTTTTTTGAGGTTTTTGTAAAGGATGTTTAAATGCAAAATGAAGGCTCATATAGTTCCCATAAATGGTCGCCCCTTCAATATACCATTGCCAGGCTGATATACCAACCTCTCTATATACCCGCCCTTATGAGAGGGAAACTATAGGTACGTGAGAGCAGATGGTACATGGTACATAGGTGGTACAGAAGGGGGATTGCCCTATTTATGACACATACCATAGAAGACTTATCCTCGCGTGCTAGGAATCACCCCAGTGACACTCGATCAGATTTCGTTAGGATTTACGTCTAACAACAGTGACAATCAGGGTAAATGAATGCAAGATTCAAGCCAAGGTGGTGATGAACCCACTATTGGTCTTGATCAAGGGTTGGGGTCTTACGACCAGCTCCTTGGTTTAAAAATGCCACGTGATGTGTGTGTGGTTTATTTTAATTTGTAAAAATGAAACAGGCAAACGAAAGGAAACTTTCCCTAAGCCATACAAAAACTGAAAATCAAAAAACAAAAAATATAAATTTGATATAAGCTTGTTAAAAACCCCTACCTCTTCTCTGTCCAAAAGGATGTTTCTGAATCTCGGCCCTAAAATTGCACAGACAAAAATTCGTCTCTGGGTGAGATGAATACCAGAACAGAATTCGTCCCAGTCTGAGATGAATTCTAATTTGTCTTAGGGTAAGATGAATTACAGTAATGTATTTGCCATAGGCAAGAATGAACCACAGTCAGTGCTCAAAAAATGGTACCTGTAAGCACAAAAACACAAATTTTTTATCAATTTCTTGATCTCAAAAATCAAAGGACAGTGTCCCACCATGATCACCACTAAAAGCATGAGATTTCGAAAACAAAAAGGGAAAACTCCAAACACGATGCAAGAACGAAACTAAACTTGATGCTACAAATAAGAAATACGTAAAATGGAGAAAGCATAGACAAATTGGAACCGAAATGGAATGAAACAACCCTCTTATTTTATTGATGTATTTCAAATTTGGTTATAATTTTCTTCCTCCCTTTTTAGGGGAGAGGAGCATCAAACTTGTTTCTTGGTCACATCAATGGAAAGTCATCTCTCTTCCATGTGCCCACATGCAAAATGGGCGGGCCAACGTGTTTCCGCCATTGGTGTGAATGAATCCTTGATCCTTGCTACTCCTCCTGCATTCAAAGAAACAACAAAATTGTTAGTAGCACCTGTGGCAAAAGTTGAAATGTTTGTTTTCTAAAAGTAATGAAAGACGCATGCGAAATATTGATTACAGCGATAACTAAATGGATTCTAAACAACCTGCAAATTTGACAGAGACAAAGGAATGTTACTAGAGGGCCACTGCCATAGAACAGTCAGAAAATTCACCGCCAATTTGAATTCGCTCCTGGGTAGGACGAATTCGACTATAATTCATCCCGAGGTAGGACGAATTCTCCTGCGACAAAATGCCGAAGTGATGCTGCCCAAATGTCACGTCTCGGGAGCTCCAAACGACCTACAAAATTAGGGGTTAGCTAATTGGGGGCATTTTGGGACGACCCAGATGGTCAGATTTTCCCAATTTGGCCTCCATCAATAGGAATTTGACGTTGCTACCTGCAAGTTAGTGAGGACAACAAAAGCGACAAAACATGATAATATTTGATCAAAGCATTATGAAATCGAAATTACAAACTATTTAAACAACATAAAATGGAATGCAAGATAAACAAGTGACAAAAGAACAATCTGCCATGAATTCCCAATTGTTCTTAAAAAATAAGATTAGGCTCGCAGGAGTGCGGGGGGCCCGGGCGGGCCGCCCACCGTTAGAACCTGATTTCGGCACCAATCCACTTGGGATGGACCCAAAATCTCTTTTAATGGGTTGTCGATGAATTGGTAGATCAATGTGGTCAAATTTCAGGTTTTGGATCCGGATTCACACTTCCAATAACCACCCAATGACCTCTCTTGTGAAAGAGATCAAGGATGTGGAAGAGGTGAATCAAAAGCTAAAAACATGGTATCAAATTTGGCAGCACTTCGTTGCTTGAAAATGCTTCCCACCTATCTTTTTTTGGGTGAGAAAGTTCACCATTTTATAGACCCAGTGGGTCTCTTTGGAGGGGCATGCATGAGCGCCATGTGGCAGTCATGCCTTCCCATGAGGGAGGAAAGTCCTCCCTGACTTGGGCTTCCATGACTGCCCTTGTGACAGTCCTCTAACATCCAATCTGCCCACCTACTCGTGCATGCAAGGCAGGAGGCATTAATTGACTGTCCTCGGCTGCCATTTGGCACAATTTCACTTTTTGCACATTGAACCTGGAATTCGTCCTACCCCAGAGCGAATTCAAAATCTGTCCCTGGGTGAGACGGATCCTATTTTGAATTTGTCCCAGGGTGGGACGGATACTGATCAAAGTTCCTGAATGTGCCAAATTGCCTTCTGACCTTCCAAAATTGCTGCAAAAGTGGTTAGGACCATTGTTTAACCTCTAAGGGCTGCCCTGGGGGCTGTGTGTGTCAAAGCGATCAGTGTTTGCAGTCACATAATCGTATTGGTGTTGTTTTGGTGTCTACAGATTGTTAAGGGAATCATTAGATAAATATGCATAGATAATTTTTTGTCTACCATTTCTCTCATTGACTACCACTATTTGGTTTTCATTTAAGCACTCTTGGAAACACTTATAATCATTAATAGATACCACGTTTATGCTCATAATAAATTAAATATTAGTTACTTAAAATATAATTAAAACATCTACTAAAGCATTCTAATAACATAATATAACATAAAAACAAAACATGTATTTCCAATATACATAATCTTCAATTTAATTACATAGCTCATATCCTTTGTACATAATCAAGCATTTGGAAACTACAATTTTCAATCATGCTCATATCTTAAATCAATAGCTCCTAGAATCTATTACAAAGCTTTTTTATCTATGGAATATTTGCAGTATAATGATATTTTCACAAATCTGAATGCAGATTCCTCTTCTTCTAGTCTTCACTTCAATTTAGGTTCATCAGGAACGTCGGGTACTAGTTGTCTCATTTCCACTAGTACTAAGTAGTTGGGTAATTTATGGATTAGGAAAATCAATTTATGATTATGCATAACTAATAACATAATGTCATGCAGTAGTAATCCATAGAATGCAAACAAGCTCTTTAACAAACACTTTAGGCATTTGTAAAGACCAGCATTCACACAATTCAAAAGTATGAAATTCAATACTTTCCTAAGAATGAAACTTTACTCTTTTCTCATTTCATTCCATATCCCATCACATAAAATACATGTTCTTGAATCTATACTAATTGCATTCATTGTCATAGCCATGAGAACCCCCCCATAAGTTCCCGAGAAATGCAACCCAGTTACCATTTCCCCCATATTATATTATCTTTTTATATTCCTTAATTCCATATTAATAATATGCATGATTTGTAGCTATATAGTTTCTATTTAAGCATTTCATTGTAATCACAACAATGCAAACCAAGTAATTCTATACTAGGCTATCTAATTCTTTTAGACATTAGTACCCAGGAATAGCATTTAAACAAACTTTGTACACAACTCATCATTACAATATTAAAGGAGAAAACTCTTTCATTCACCCCTTTTTGGCTTAAATATAATCATGTTATTCAAGGGGTTTTAACTTAATTTCATCTTACATAGCTTATCTAAAATCAACCATCATAGTGACTTAACCTTCTATGATAAAGCTATTTAAATCATAAGCTTTGTCTTATACTCATATAACCAAACACACCACGTTCTATGTGTCATCCAGAACAATCCAATCCTTTTTCCAACCATAGATTAATTCTCTAAGTGGGGACATAGGATAGTTATTCATATATAATATGTTTGTGTCATAACTCCATGGTACTAGCCTAGGGATATCTTAACCCTTAAATAACTCAATAAATGGTTAAGTTTACCTATGATGTTTTTTTCATTTATTATTTATTTTCCTTTGTCGAAGTTAGCTTTTATATAAATTCCTAAGCTTGAGTCTTCATAATATAATGGGTCTCATATTATTCTTTAGACCCTTTTTCCCATATAACAATTAAATAAATGTTTTGCCCCAATAATATTGGTATGTGTTAATCTAGTTTCTTTAAACACATAAAATCCTGATATTTTTTTTAACTATATGGTTATATCCATTAACCATAACTTAAATTAAATGCTCTACATATTATATCTACTAGAAATTACAACATCACATGTCAAATCCAACCGTTCCTACACCAAGCTTTTCTTGCTTAAGCACTTCATGGGGTGAAAGACATCATAACCCTTGGTGAGGAAATTCCTACCTATTGACCAGTTGTCATGAAATGGAGATTCATCAATTGGCGCTAGCACTTTAGCCTAATGGCTAAGAAATTAGCGTGACAACCGAGGTTTTTTTTCTTTTGTTATCGTGAATAGTCGTGGTGATCCATACCTCGATATTCATGTGCAAAGTGATACGATACCATGCTATTGCAAGATTCACTAATTGCGAGGGATATCTAAGTCCACTAAACCTTTAAAAACCTAGCCTAATTATACAATTTTCCAATCGGTATATGACATATGGCACAATCCAGATCATTAGCAAAATCCATCAATGGATACCATTACTCGTTTAAAACCTTAGAAAATATTCTTAAAATTTTCTTTAATTCCACATATCATCTGAAATAAATGTAGATCACCATCTAAGATCTATCATCGAACGTGATCTTAAGCACATTATTGTCTTGAAAACCTATGGCTTCGATAAGAATCAATGGCTTTGACATACAACCTACAGTTGCTTTGATACACTCCCAACGAATGACGATTAGGATTGGCTAACAAAATTCCTCACAGACATAAAATTATAAGGTTTACAAATAATTTTTGATATTTTTCTATCCTCATACATTTTTCCATAGCATTCACTCTTAGACAACAAGTGATTGTGTACCAAGATCTTATGTACCTTCTCTTAACACCTTGCACAAAATATTATCCAAAACACTCACAAAATTACTATAAGGAGGGTTTGTCTTTACGCGAAATTGTTGATCTACGCATGAATTAATAGAGGGAATGCTTTCTAACTAGTAGCTATCAAAATATCATCTCTTTGATACCTTTTAGGGCTTATTATGGAGACTTGAGCATTTTTATCAAAGGTAAATATGCACTCGAGGTCTCCACTTCTTCCAGGAACTACCATTACAAATTTGTTTCCAATATCAAGATGAAATTTTTGGAGGTTCTAACAGTGTACTACTAGAAAATAAGATTTTACTCCTTTTTTTGACCTTTTAAAATGAACCTCACAACTTTAAGTTAGCTCTTGGACACCATTATAAGCATGTGTGAGGTTAACATATCGGCCCTAAATACCTATCAACAAGCCATGCAAAGCTACATTTATTTCCCAGAAAATATTCTAAATATGCATGAGACCAGTAGCTATTTCAAGAATACATCTTCATCTATATTTTAGTAAAACCAAACATGATTTCAAAGAAAAAACTCTTATAACTTAGATCAAACACTTCCTAACACACAATTAATTTTAAACCTTTAATATCAACAACAAGAAAGATTATCATTATACTATTAACACATACACAAAATAACATGCTCATAATTTAACCTATAGTTTAGGATCTTTATCCTGACCTGAAATTTTCCACAGACTTTCTTTGTTCCAAGCTCTA
This sequence comes from Wollemia nobilis, assembly GCA_028583015.1. Lineage (NCBI taxonomy): Eukaryota > Viridiplantae > Streptophyta > Pinopsida > Araucariales > Araucariaceae > Wollemia > Wollemia nobilis. Next base: position 84,038 of record JAQPPZ010004511.1, on the reverse strand, counting down.
GAAATACTTCAAGGAATTTGACTTACTCCACCAAACTTTTTCTCAGGAAATAAAGGAGGTGAAGGAATCTATGGCAAGTCTCAAGGACCATCTAGTTTCTGATCCAAGCAAAAATAGAGAGCATACTTCCTAGGTTTCTTGAGACTACCTATGCCAACTTGCTAGAGATGGTGAGATTTTTTGTTTTTGATCCAACTTAGTTGGATAGCATAGTCCCTGATATCAACTCTACAAATTTCACTTATCCCTTTGCCTTACCGAATTCTTCTATTTATAATAGAAATCACTCCCTCCCATAACCATTATTTTATTATTAAAAATTACTCAAAGGATACCCACAATAAATGTTGTCTAGAGAGTAGAGTTGCTATTAAGTTATCTTTGACTTTGTATCCAAGGTGGTCCGATCACACTCAAACACCTAGCATCCCTTCAACTAATCTTTGCTTCACCATTAAGCAACTAATATTTATCCAAGTTAATTACAATTAGCTTACAACTAATCTAGGGATAAAATATCACTAGATTAAATGTATATTTATTGTTGTCCTTTAATCAAGCTTAATACTAATTAAAGACCATAGTTAACTAAATCAAATCAATACTAAAAACTAATTTGCAACTAACTAAGAAGACAAGGAAACACCTTAAATAAATACTTTAAATGCCATTAACATCTCATTTTTAGCACCAAAAAAACCATAGTTAGCAAAGCATAATAACAATTCCTATTTCATAATCACTCCTAAGAAATCAAGCCTTGAGTTATATGTTGCAAATACAAGAAAGGGGTAAAAATTTGGATGTGACATACTCCCCCCCATAGACTAAACACAGTCCATTGTTTTTCTTTCCAAAGGTTAGTAAAATGCAATTTCATTCATCATGAAAAATAACTCAAGAACCATACTAATATTGTTCTATTTACAAAATCAATAAAACCATGCACTCTACCATGAAATTGATCATGCAAATCCCATTTCCATACTATTTTGTTTTTGTGGTTGGCATTTTTAAGATAGCCAACTATCACCTACCCACAAGGAGACTAGTATATGAACATACGGTCCAATAGTGTAGTCATGGAGATATGAGGGTAAATTTTCTTGCCCTTCCTCTTTTTTAATTCTTTACCCTTAGGTTGTCTTTGTCATCCTTTCCATTTTTCTAGTTTCCCATTCCTCATGGTTGAGAAACTCCTTATTTTAAAATGAGAAGAACAACCTCTTCCACATGACGAGAATACCTAGACCTAAAATGTAGCAACACAAACATCAAAAATACCATATTCTAAAAGATAGTGTACTCATACTGCATAATCAAATGTAAAATCATACTTCAATTTTACATAGTATTTTTCATAATACCAAAATGTATCATAAAAAATTATCCACTTCATACACAACATAAAAAAATTCATCAGTTTACATAATATTCATAAGTACCATCTATGCCATAATAAAGTCTTCACTGAATTTAAACACTATATCGTGTCTTCAAACAAGTATGGAAAGTATCTTTTCATGTCTTCCACATTTTTCCAGATGGCAATTTTCTCAGAATAAAGATCCCATTGGACCTTGCATTATTCAAGGTTCCATTTCTGCATTTTTTTAGTATGAAACTCGAGGATCTTCACGGGATTGACCTTGATATACATCGTATCCACCATCTACAACTTTGAAAAATCCACAACATGAGTAGGATAATATATCTATTTCGTAAGTAGGGACATATGGAAAGAATCATGGATCTTTTCCAAGTTAGGTGGTAAATAGAGTCTATAAGCAACAGGACTGATATTTTCTAGTATATTTAATGGCCCTACATATACTGGATCAAGCTTAGTGGATTTAATTATGCTCTTAATAGGTTCAACTCTTAAGAACGCCTTATATCCCATGGAGAATTCCAAAGGAGTCCTCAAGTCTGCATATTTCTTCTAGTGATCCGAATATTCTCTGAGCCTCTAACAAATTATCTTCATTTTCTCTTCCATATCCTTCAAAGTATCTGGTCCAATACTGACCTGATATTTAGGATTATCCCAATACAAGGGTGTTCTACATCTATGGCCATACAAAGCATCAAAAGGAGCTATTTTTAGAGAGGTAAGGTATCCATTTTTATAAGCAAAGTCAACTAAATGCAAGAAGTATTCCCATCGATACGTATTATCTATGGAATACATGTGAAACATATCCTGTACAACCTGATTGACTTTCTTAGTCTATCCATCCATATCAAGATGATATGCATAACTTATGTTCAATGAAGTACCAATTTCTCGATGAAGATCTTACCAAAAATTTGATGTAAATATCGAGTTTCTATCTGAGATGATCATTTCTAAAAATCCATATAATCTAAATATTTCCTTAGTGAACTTATTAGCAATGACTACTGCATCATTCGTAGTACTACTAGGAATGAAGTGTGCTACTTTGGTCAACTTGTCAACTATTACCATTATGGCATCATGTTTATATTGAGTCTTTGGTAATCCAACAATGAAGTCTATAGAAATCACTTGCCATTTCTCTTTAGGCAAATTGTGAGGGTATAGTAGACCAACAAAATGCTTATGTTATGCTTTAACCTTTTAACACTCTAGACACATAGCCATAAAATTCATAATATCTTTCATCATTCTAGGTTAATAAAATGTTTTCTTCATATTCTCTCATCTTATCTCCTCCAGGATAAGCAGAATAAGAAAACCTATGAACTTCTCTCATGATAAGTCTTTGCAAATCATTTATTTTGGGAATCACTATCCATTATTTAAAACATAAGCAGCCATATTTGAAGCTAAAGTCTTGAGTTATATTCATATCCTTACCCATATTCTCTTGCACTTCCTTACAATATCAATCTTTAAGTTGTGCTCTTTTAACCTTTTCCATTATATCAACATAACTTCTAGTTAGTGCAGTGATATGCATTCTTCTACTTAGTGCATTTGCCAACTTATTCTCTTTATCCTTAATATATACTATTCCAAAGTCATACTCTAATAAAAATTCAATCCACTTCCTTTAAATTGCATTTAATAGAGGTTGAGTGAATATGTCCTTCAAACTCTCCCTTGAATATGTAAAACCCGGTATTAATGCTATAGTATCTTATCTACCAAAAAACTATGTACTTCAAACTTTGGTTCTTTGTCCTTAGTTCAAAGGGTCTACCTAGAAGATAATGCCATCAAATTTTCAAAGCATGAAATACTACGGCCAATCATAAGTCATGTGTGGCATAATTTCCTTCATGCTTCTTTAATTTCTTGCACTCGTAAGATACTAATGATTTATCTTGTGACAAAACTCTATATATTCATTCTAATGAAGTGTTAGTGCATACCAAAAAATCACCCTGTGGATCTGGGATTTTTAATATTAGAGCGGTAGTAAACATCTTTTTTAGCAATTGGAAAGCAGTTTCACATTTTTCTGTCCATTTGAAGGACTTCCATTTTCTTTAAATATTGGTTATGGGGTAAGCTATTTTGGCATCATATTTCACAAACTTCTTATACTATCAAGATAAACCCATAAAGCTTCATACCTATCTTACATTCATAGGAGATGGCTAGTCTAAAATAGCTTCAATATTCTCAGGATAAATCACAATTTTATCCATAGAAATAACATGTTCCAAGCAATGTATTTATGACACATAAAAATCATACTTTTCCAAATTTCCACATAACTAATGTTCCCTCAACACCCTCAATAATATCCTCAGATGTTCATCATATTCATCATGTTCTTTGTTACAAGAATAGACCAAGATGTTGTCTAAAAACACTAAGATAAACAGGTTCAATTGGTACCTAAATATGCTATGCATTAAGTTCATAAAGACAACTGGTGCATTCATCAAACCAAATGGTAAAACTGTGAACTCATAGTGTCCATATCAGGTTTTAAATATTTTATTATGCATGTCTTCTTCCTTTATTCTTAGTTTATGGTAACCAGACTTGAAATCTATCTTTGAGAAAATAGTTTCCCATTTTATTTGATCAAAAAAATCCTCTATTTGTGGTAGACGGTATCTATTCTTAATTGTTGCCTTATTCAGCATCTTATAGTCAATACATAGCCTTAGGGATCGATATTTTTTCTTGAAAAACAATATTAGTGCACCCCACGAAGACACACTTGGCTTAATTATCCCCTTATCCAACAACTCTTGCAGTTGTAATTTCAGTTAATGCATCTCTATAGGGTTCATTCTATAAGGTACCCTATGTATAGGTTTAGTACCGGGTAATAGGTCGATAGTAAAATCGAACTCTTACTTAGGGGGTATTCTCAGTAATTTAGATGTAAATACATCCTTAAAATCCTGAAGGATTGGAAATATCTTAAAATCTTCATTCTTATCTTCCTTTAACCTCTTTTATTTTGACCACATAAAACAAACATCTTTTACTAATCACTTTATTTATTTGCATAGCAAAGATTAATATGGGTTCAAACAACTTTTTATCACTATACAACCTTGTTCTCCTTTCCTTATCATCAGTGAATTCGACCCATATTTCCTAAAATTTGATCAAAGCCTTATGAGTCTTTAACCAATCAATCCCTAGAATTATGTCAAAGACATGTAGCAGAGCTACATAGAGTTTCCAAGTGATAGAATTAGTGGGTAGAGATATGCCAAGGCAAGGAGAAAGAGAGAGAAAGAAAATGTGTTGTGATTTCGTGACATGTAGCATTTTCGCAGTCCAAAGTGAAGAGAGAAAGCAAGAAGGAAAAAGTGTCACGATTTCGTGACATGTAGCATTTTCGCAGTCCAAAGCGAAGAGAGAGAGCAAGAACGAAAAATTGTCGAGATTTTGTGACATGTAGCATTTTCGCGGTCCAAAGCGAAGAGAGAGAGCAAGAAGGAAAAAGTGTCGCGATATCGTGACATGTCACATTTTTGTGACTCGAAAGGGCAGGAAGGAAGAGAAAGAAAAAGTGTCGTGATATCGTGACATGTCGCATTTTCATGACTCGAAAAGGTCAGGCAGGCAAAGTAACAAAAGTGTTGCGATATCGCGACATGTCACATTTTCGCAACTCAAGAAGGGCAGGCAGGCAGAGTAACAAAAGTGTCATGATATCATGACATGTCACATTTTCGTGACTCGAAAAGGCTTGGTAGGTAGTGAAACAAAAGTGTCATGATATCGCGACATGTTGCATTTTTGCGACTCGAAAATGCTAGGCACGCAGTGAAAAAAAAGTGTTGCGATATCGTGACATGTCACATTTTCATGACTGAAGACCAGGATGGTGAAACTGAAGACTACATAGTGACATGGACCCATAAGAAATATTTAATGATTTGAAATCATTTAAGGTGGACATTTCATGTGGAAAGAAGCGGACGCATGCCCATATGGAGAAAACAAATAGTCAAAGAAGGAGAAAACAAACAGTCATGGTGGAGAAAACAAACAGTCCAAGAAGGAGAAAATGAACAGTTGTGGTAGAGAAAAAAAACAGTCGAAGAAGGAGAAAATGAATAGTCATCAAAATAGAAATGAAAAGCTTTTTCGAAAACCAAAACGCATGCATGCACAAAGGAGAAAATGAACAATCATGACCGAGAATACAAACAGTCATGGTAGGAGTATATGGTGTCAATTCGTTACATGTAATGTGTTTGACGAAATGCCTACTCTATATATATACAAAAGGAGTTACATATAGAAGGCGTTACAATTGACAAGTGGTGTATGAGAAATGAAAGGAGGAGTTACAACTAGAGTTACCAAGAGACAATATGGTTATAAAAGGAGCGTTGCTTGGAGAATGTCAGTTGGGGAATTTATTCGATGAAGTGCGCGAGAGGAGCACGAGAAGAGAGCAAGAGGCGTGTGACAGACGAGTGAGAAGGATGTGTGTTTTGTGAATTGTGGGCGATGTTGAGTAAGAAATAGACCAGTCAGGGTCTTGTAAAAGTGAAGGCATTTTAATGTCAATCTTCTAGCTTCAAAAAGTCCAAGTTGGTGCTTGGAATCAGGGGTTGGTGCTCCTTTCTGTTGGTGCAGATAAATCAAGGGTTGGTGATCCTTTCTATTGGTGTAGATAAATAAGGGTTTGGTGCTCCTTTCTATTAGTGCAGATAAATTAGGGGTTGATGCTCCTTCCAGTTGGTGCTGGTAAATCAAGGGTTGGTGCTCCTTTTTGTTGGTGCAGATAAGTCAGGGTTTGGTGATCCTTTCTGTTAATACAGATAAATCAGGGGTTGGTGCTCCTTCTAGTGGGTGCTGGTAAATTGATTGTAAAGTTGTTGCTTTGCAAAGGCTAGATTTGGATGGGAGTCCAAACAATCAATTTTTGAAGAGTAGCCAAATTGGTGAACCTCGATACATCTTGTGTTGTGTGATGCTCTCTTGTTATATTTGCTTTACTTGGTTTTAAGTTTTCATTGTTTTGAATTTAAGAGTTGAAGATTTAAGTTTTAAAGAGCTACACTGATTCACCCCCCCTCTCAGTGTCATTATGAGACTAACAATTGGTATTAGAGCCAGCTTCCCTTATTAGGCTAAATTAGCTAGGGTTGATCTTAGATTAGTACGCAATGGGTAAGAAGAATAGATCCTCCTCAAATAAGGTATCTTAGGTAGTTTTAGTTCCTGTGGAAGAGAAAATTGAACTAAAAAAGGTTGAAGGAGTGAATTCTGAAGTATATGATGAAAACCTTGAGGCTGAAGTATATCTAGAAGGTGAGTTGATCGCTGTACTTGAAGAGTTGAATATAGAAAGGAAAAATAACAGAAGACTGTCCAAAAAGTTGGAAGAATATGGGGATAATATCGAAGATCTCTTCTTACAAATTCATAAAGCCAAGAAAATAGAAGAAGCCTTGAAGTCACACTTGGATGATAAAGTCGATGTATGTAGCAAACGTGAAGAGGAATCTAACAAAGTTTTTAGTGATCTAAAGCTGCAAGTAGAAGAGTCCAAAAGGATTGAAGAAACTCTCAGGTCACAGATCAATGAGAAAGATATTGTTTGTTGCAAACAAGAAGAGGATATTGTTTTATTGAGGAAACAACTAGAAGAGGCCAATACAAATCTCAAATTTGAGAAGAGCACAGAGTTGCTAGATAAAATGATAAGGCAATAAAGAAGCCCCATGTCTAAGCTCGGTCTTGGATGTAAAGTTGAACAACCTTCATCTTCCAAATATGCAGAGAAGAAGAAGTTCACTATTCAAGGATCGAAGAAAGAAAAGTCTGAAGTTGAATCTTCAAAAGGAAGAAAATATCAAAGAATATCTACAGCAAAGCAACCACAACAAAAGAGGTTCTATCACTCTCACTTTATTCATAATAATGCTTTTAATGGCTATTATTTTAGATGAAATCATTATAGTCACAAGGCAATTTATTATGGATTGAATAATAGATCAAAGAGTTATGCTGGTAGAAATACATCTGTTATTCCAGTTGAACACCATGTGCAATGTTTTAAATGTAATGGTCATGGGCACATAGCAAGGTTGTCCAAGAACTTTTGTATCTAATCTAAGGCAAGACAGATAGATTTCATCGGACGTAAAAAAATGCAACACGAGACGGGGAAGAAATCATGTGCATCAAAGAAAGGAAAATAATCATCCATAAAGGATGCACAAGAGACAACCACCCAAGAGAAATGTTCAAGTTCACGAAAAGGTTCAAAATAGGGATGCAGTTGAAAAACTCAAGCCCAAGTTCAAGAAATATTGGAGAAAGAAAGAAGAGAGGAAATCGTGTCTCCTAGGACTGAAGGAGACTACTCCTCTATTGCACTAAGCAACTCCAGGTAGCACATCCTCACGGGGAGCAATCTTAAAGTTTTATTTTAATTCTCCTATGTTGTTTGGTTATCTGAGGATGAAAGGCAAGTAGTCAGGGGGAGTTGTCGTATGGTTGTCAAAATGTGTTTCAGTTCATGTAGATATTTGTGGAGGTAATACGCAAGAGCATGAGACGTTGGCTTGACAGAGATTTCTTTTTATTATTATTGTAAAATCTCTCTGGTAATGGTGGTTACGATAGCAGATAGTGTCAAACTGATGTGCTTTAGCAAAACAACATGGTGAACAGGTAGGTTTTCGATGTGATAGCTGATAGGTGTTATCTGAGATAGAACATGCAGCACAGGTCCTCGTGTCATGGAACCATAAGCTGGTAGGTGTTGGTTTTGAAGCCTGTAACATTCCCAATCTATAGATAAAATAGAATCTGTGTTGTGAGTACGTCTTGATTCATCTACCAATATTGAGGGAGGACTATGGTAAAGATCTTCATGATCATTATGAAAATTACTGCCAACATGTAGCTGGGAAGGCGTGTGTTTCTTAACCAAAAATACAACACATCGTTTGGTATAAGAGAGCATTAATTTTCTCTAAAGAAGTAGCCATTATCAAAGAGATGCCAGAGTCAAAGAAAACATTAGCACTAGCACCCAGTTCATAAAGAGTGCCAAGTGGCACATGCAAGGCAAAGACATTAAGAGAATAGCGCCCAGGTGGTGAAGCTCCAAGGAGGACAAGATGCCTATGCACCTAAGAAAGTCTTGCATTATTTGAGGAATGTGAGATATTTCTCGAGGAATCCCTTGATCGTAGTGAGGAGAAATGCTTCTTGGAATCGTGTGAAGAACATTCACCTAAGACATTGAGTAGCCCTGACATATGCCCTAGCAAGAAGCAAAATACCGAGTGTTGATGACTGTGTGTAGATTGACGTTCCAATGCTAGAGGTAACGGTCCACTGTCAATACCTGCGCAGGCGATGAAAACATTCATGGCAGCCGTTAGAAACCAGAGACATTGAACTACACAACGAATGCGAGGCAAAGTCATCAGTCACGGAGGAGGTGGTAGTCAAAAGGATCAAGCTATACTAAATAAGTAAAAGCAAGGTACAACAAGAATTATAATATGATGAGCAAATATTAGAGTGCTTATCCAAGAAGACTCTATGACAGAAAGAGTACCAGTGGAGGTGCATTCTATCTTGGAGACAGGTTGGTCGCATGGCATAGTAAGAAACCAGAGTTAGTCTCCTTATCCACAGTAGAGGCAAAATATATTGCAACGACAATGTGCTATACGTAGAAGAAAGTTGTGAAAGGTGAGGTTAAGTTGGATTTTGTTCCAAAAACAGAGCAAGTAGCAGATATCTTCACAAAACAGTTGCCCAAGAAAGTCTTTGAGTACCTTCGCAATACATTAGGAGTGGTCACGCTTCCCAAGAATTGACTAGCTATCGGGATCACATTCTCAGGGGGAGCATTTGTGTATTTGTTTATCTTTTTGCTCATATTTGTGATTTTTGCTAAGTGTAATAATTTTTGCCTCAGAATGTTGTGCATGGACTCAAGGGGAGTTTACAGCAGCCCTTTTGGTATTGTTGTCAAAGGGGGAGAAGAGTTATAGGAAATTGCAGAAGAGTTACAAGAAATTCGTCAAGAGTTACAGGATATTGCATGTGTGTTGCTAACAATTCCAAAGGGGGAGATTGTTGAGCAAGGTGCAGCGATAGTATTGTCATTATTGTCAATACAGTTAGATATATCGGTTGATGCAGTGGACAGGAGTTTAGAGGTTACTCAGAGTATGTATAGTGATGTTAAATGCTTATGAGGATGTTTCTGATGTTTGGGTGAAGTTGTTACAGGTTGTCCAAGAAGACCGAAGTGGCCCATATGCAAAAGAGAAGCAAAAAAGCAAAGGGAAAAAAAGTGTTGCGATATCGTGACATGTTGCATTTTTGCAGCCAAAAGAGAAGCAAAAAAGCAAAGGGAAAAAAGTGTCGCGATATCGCGACATGTTGCATTTTTGTGGCCAGAAGAGAAGAGAAAATGCAAGGAGAAAAAGTGTCAAGATATCGCGACATGTTGCATTTTTGCGGCCAGAAGAGAAGATAAAATGCAAGGAGAAAAAGTGTCGGGATATCGCGACATGTTGCATTTTCATGGCCAAAAGAGAAGAGAAAAATGCAAGGAGAAAAAGTGTCGCGATATCGCGACATGTTGCATTTTCGCGACCAGAAGAGAAGAGAAAATGCAAGGAGAAAAAAGTGTCGCGATATCGCGACATGTTGCATTTTTGCGGCCAGAAGAGAAGAGAAAATGCAAGGAGAAAAAGTCTCGTGATATCGCGACATGTTGTATTTTCATAGGCCAAAGCAAGGAGAAAGAGAGAGAAAGAAAAAGTGTCTCGATTACGTGACATGTTGTATTTTCATGGTCCGAAGCAAGGAGAAAGAGAGAGAAAGAAAAAGTGTCGTGATATCGCGACATGTATTTTCACGGGCCAAAGCAAGGAGAAAGAGAGAGAAAGAAAAAGTGTCATGATTTCATGACATGTATTTTCACGGGCCGAAGCAAGGAGAAAGAGAGAGAAAGAAAAAGCAAGGAGAAAGAGAGAGAAAGAAAAAGTGTCGCGATTTCGCGACATGTTGTATTTTCGTGGGCCAAAGCAAGGAGAAAGAGAGAGAAAGAAAAAGTGTCGCGATTTCGTGACATGTAGCATTTTCATGGTCCAAAGCAAAGAGAGAGAGCAAGAAGGAAAAAGTGTCACGATTTCGTGACATGTAGCATTTTTGCGGTCCAAAGCGAAGAGAGAGAGTAAGAAGGAAAAAGTGTCGCAATTTCGTGACATGTAGCATTTTCGTGGTCTAAAGTGAAGAGAGAGAGCAAGAAGGAAAAAGTGTCGTGATATCACGACATGTCGCATTTTTGCGACTCGAAAAGGGCAGGAAGGAAGAAAAAGAAAAAGTGTCATGATATCGCGACATGTCGCATTTTCATGACTCGGAAAGGCCAGGCAGGCGAGTAACAAAAGTGTCGCGATATCGCGACATGTCGCATTTTCGTGACTCAAGAAGGGCAGGCAGGTAGAGTAACAAAAGTGTCGCAATATCGCGACATGTCGCATTTTCACGACTCGAAAAGGCTAGGCAGGCAGTGAAACAAAAGTGTCGTGATATCACAACATGTCGCATTTTCGTGACTCAAAAAGGCCAGGTAGAAAGTGAAACAAAAGTGTCGTGAGATCGTGACATGCCGCATTTTCATGATTGAAGACCAGGATGGTGAAACTAAAGACTACATAGTGACGTGGACCCATAAGGAATCTTTATTGATTTGAAATCATTTAAGATGGATGTTTCACGTGGAAAGAAGCGGACAATATGGTTATAAAGGGAGCATTGCTTGGAGAATTTTAGTTGGGGAATTTATTTGGTAAAGTGCGCGAGAAGAGTGTGAGAGGAGAGCGAGAGGCACGTGATAGGCGAGCCATAAGGATGTGTGTATTGTGAATTGTGGGCGATGTTGAGTAAGAAATAGACCAGTTAGGGTCTTGTAAAAGTGAGGGCATTTTTATGTCAATCTTCTAGCTTCAAAAAGTCTAAGTTGGTGCTTAGAATCAGGGGTTGGTGCAGATAAATCGAGGGTTGGTACTCCTTTCTGTTGGTGCAAATAAATAAGGGGTTGGTGCTCCTTTCTGTTAGTGCAGATAAATCAAGGGTTGGTGCTTCTTCTAGTTGGTGCTGGTAAATTAGGGGTTGATGCTCCTTTCTGTTGGTGCAAATAAATTAGGGGTTGGTGCTCCTTTCTGTTAGTACAGATAAATCAGGGGTTAGTGCTCCTTCTAGTGGGTGCTGATAAATTGATTGTAAAGTTGTTGCTTTACAAAGGCTAGATTTGGATGGGAGTCCAAACAGTCAATTTTTGAGGAGTAGCCAAATTGGTGAACCTCGGTACATCTTGTGTTGTGTGATGCTCTTTTGTTATATTTTCTTTACTTGGTTTTAAGTTTTCATTGTTTCGACTTTAAGAGTTGAAGATTTAAGTTTTAAAGAGCTACACTGATTCACCCCCCCCTCTCAGTGTCATTGTGAGACTAACAAATCTAACTAGGTTAACCCATTGACAAACATTCAAATGCTACCAATCGACCTATCTCTTTGTGTGCAAATTTGTTTAGGTAAAATATGTTTTTTTGAAAAGGGTCGTGGTCCCATACCAATACAATATTCCTCATGAGACACAAATTTTGAATTAAAGTGTAGATTTTTATAAGAAATCTTGGTCCCCTCATTTTAGGGTATAAACTTGGGTCTGGTGAATGAAAACCCAAAAACATAAAATTACGCATCTAAAATAAGAGTAATAATTTTACGTATAACATTTATCAATTTATTATATTCTTCAACATTTAAGAAAGAAACCTAGGTTCACATTTTACTAAATAATACATAATTAATATTCAAGGTGTTATAATACCATTAAAAATTCATAATACAATAAATTAAAACATGTATTGTTCTATATAATTAATTAAAATAATTATACTTGTATTTTAATTTACACCTAGCCAAAATTATAAATCATAAATAATTCATTAAAATTAAAAAAAAAAAAAAAAACGACTTCCAAATAACCCACAAAAAAAAAATTAAAATTTATTTTGTTTTGAGGGGCGAATGTAGAAAACGACTTCCACGGGTAGATTAAAAACTACCCGTGGAAGCCATAAACTACATTCACCCCCTCACACTTAAAAACTAAAATTAATAAAAATAATAATTTGTAGAATTAAAAAAAAAAAAAAACTGTTAGGGAGCCGTTAGGTAAGTTTATTTGAAAAATTACGCTTCGACAACTTCCACGAGTAGATTAATAACTACCCGTGGAAGCCATAAACTACATTCACCCCTCACAATAAAAAACTAAAATTAATAAAAATAATAATTTGTAAAATAAAAAGAAAAAGAAAAATAATAAAAAAAACCGTTAGAGAGCCGTTAGGTAAGTTCATTTGAAAAAATAAGCTTCCGTCTCAGAAGCTTGCACAACAAGTTGGATGTCAAACTTTAAAAGTCATATTTCATAATAAAAGTACGGTAAAGTTGGAAGAGGCTCCTATTCCAAAGTTTGCGTTGAGCTGGCGGAGTGGGTAAGGTGAAGCGACAGCCTCACCACGGAGAAAAGAGCCGTTAGGTAAGTTCATTTGAAAAAATAAGTTTCTGTCAGAAGCTTGTACAACAAGCAGCTGGATGTCAAATTTTAAATGCCATATTTCATAATAAAAGTACGGTAAAGTTGGAAGACGCTCCTATTCGAAAGTTTGCGTTGAGTTGGCGGAGTGGGTAAGGTGAAGCGACAGCCTCAGCACGCAGAAGAATGAAATTAAATTTGGAAACGTATTTCATAATTAAAATACGGTAAAGTTGGAAGAGGCTCTTATTTCGAAGTTTGTGTATAGTTGGCCGAGTGGGTAAGGTGAAGCGACAGAGGCAGAAGAATGAGGGAAGCACAGCCGCAGGGTAGAGAGCAGAGGCAGAAGAATGAGGGAAGCACAGCCGAAAGGTAGAGAGCAGAGGCAGAAGAATGAGGGAAGCACAGCCGTAAGGCAGAGAACAGGGAGGGCAGCGTAGCCAGGGCAGAGAGTAGGGAGGGGGGTCTATTTTCATTTTCATTGTTTTTTTTTTGTTTAATTGATGAATTTTGTTTTTATTTTTGAGCATGGCGCCATGTTATTTTTTTGTCAATTTATTTTCACATTTTCAGGGTTTCAACAGGGTTTTTATGTTTTTTTTGAATGGTTTTTTTTTTTTCCTTATTTCAACTATTTTGTTTGTTTTAAATTATACAGAGGGTTTATGAAGGGTTTGTTTATTTTCTTTATTTTATTTTAAATTTTATCGGTTTTTTTTAAAGAGGGAGCAAGAATTTTAAAGAAGGTTGAGTACAGTAGGAGAGCAAGCACAACTAAAAAAGGACAGGTAAATTCTTTGATATTTGACTTGAATTTTTTTATTGAATTTTGTTTATATGTATTTATTCCTAATTTATTTTTTTAAATAAATATTTGTAAAATTTAATGTATTATTTTTTATATTTTAGATAATTTTCATATATTATTAATAATATTTATGTTTATTTTATTTTAAAGTAAAAATAATTAATAGTTTTAATGTATATTATGAAACTTAAATGTTATATATACACTAAGATTTTCAGATTTGTTTTATTTGATTGGTTTAGATATTTTAGTTGTAAAATTCTATTTAAATTATATATATATATATATATATATATATATATATATATATATTGATGAAGAACCTTTTATATACAACATATTTGCAACATGTGAGGGGAGAGATTTGAACCTGGGCCTCTCGATAACTGGAAAGTTTTAACTACCCACTTGCTCTCCAACTCCTCTACATGAGCAGATAATTTGTATATATATATTTACATAGGACATGTCTATTTTAGTTTTAGATTTTTTTTTTTTAATATATTTTTAACTAAATGTGTTTATTAGATTGATAAAATGTATTTATATAGGTGTTTGATATTTTCCTTATAATTGTTTAGGTTGTGTTATATTCTAATAGGTATATCAAAATTTCTTTATTATTTTATAGTATTTAAATTTATTTATTTTAATAACTTTTATTTAATATTTTATTGATAATTTTATTTTATTTTGTATAATTTTTAGTATATAAAATTTCATGTATCATTTTTTTAAATTTAAATTTATATTTTACTTTTAATTTTTAAACTAGTATATTATTGACAAATTTATTTTGTTTTTTTAATAATTTTTGTGTTTTTTTAGTTTTATTATTTCTCTACAGTTTCATGGTTTAAATATTTTATAACTGTTAACTTCTACAGTTTTGTTGGTTTAAATTAATTATAACTTTATGGTATTAGTGGTTTTGAATGGTTAATTGTAATAAAATTATTAGTATTTTTAAATAATATTTTTCCTTATTTTTTTCACATGAGTAAACGCATCTCATGAGATGAAAAGGGTTTTATTTTTTTAAAATCTAAATTCCATAGATCAAAATGAAAACAAAGAAACCCATATGCTGCACAAAGTCATATGCTGCACAAAGTCAATTAGTGGGACACCTTAATGCTGCGTGACAATGTCTTATTTCTTTGAAAAGTTAAAACAATCCTTGGGAAC
Source organism: Wollemia nobilis (assembly GCA_028583015.1). Taxonomy (NCBI): domain Eukaryota; kingdom Viridiplantae; phylum Streptophyta; class Pinopsida; order Araucariales; family Araucariaceae; genus Wollemia; species Wollemia nobilis. The sequence goes on along the minus strand of JAQPPZ010004511.1, from coordinate 69,038 downwards.
AGGACTTTATAAATACTAGCTTACTTTATAAATACTAGCTTACTAGTTTAGTGTTGATGATATAGAATCTAAACTCCTACCCAATAATTACTGATGAGCAGGCAATGACGACAGAGGTTCCTCAACAAAGTCTAAAATATACACACAAAATTTGAAAACAAATGTTCCCTACGAGTCTCTAAAAAAAAAATAGACAGAGACCTTAATGGCATGCAACCAACTCAGATGCATCTTCTTCCGAAATACTATTGCTCTTACATATACTATATATGGCTCTTTATATAGAAATATAAGTTCCGTGGCCAAAACTCTATTTAGATGTATAAGGGACACCTTGCACATATATAACTTACACATTGATAATTATGCATTTATTACATTTCATGAAGTAACTAGAAAACTTCCCCCTAAAGTAATCTAATATCCTAAGTATGTACCAAGGAAGGTATATTTACATGACCCAAATAATGTAATATATTATATTTCTAACATCCCTATATTACAATATTTGGGTATTGAAGACTTTACTCTTCAATGTGGATCTTCCTCTTGACTATGGAATTTTTATTCTTCTTCTCTAATTTTTGTAACCTGTTCAAGCAAGTTGTTAGCATATTCAAAATATATCATTCTTGTCGGAAGAGCTTTGATTTCATTATCATCTATCGATTCTCCTAGTTCTTCAATTTCTTCTATCGTCTGATCTAGATGTCCTTTTATTTCCTTTTCGATACTCCAATTGGGGATAATTGGTTTGATACTAAAATTACTACTAACAAGGATTTTGATATTATCATGGATAAAATTGGTTCCCATTATTAATTTTATTTCCTTGATTTTGATTTTTGGGATTGAACCTGTAATAGTTGGTACTATGACCTTTTCTTGCATATCTAACAATACCCGTTGTACCATGGTTTTCATCCTTTTAATGAAGAAGTAATATTTCCCTATGGATTATCTTTAGACAACAATGTAGTGTTAGACATATCATATTTAACTGCATTTCCCACTTCATATTCCTATAGAATATTGACTAAGTTATCAAAAGAAGTATCTTTACTTAGAACTTATAAATATGTTACCAAATGTTTATAGCTATCTAGAAGTGCTCTCATGGTTACTTGAGTAAGAAGTTCATCCTTAACTATTTCTCCTAAGGTAATAAAAATTCCTTTGATATATGCTACTTTACTTAGGAACTTCTATGCTTTATCCATTGTTCATATTTAATGAATGAAGTTCCTAAGGTAAGTAGCATATATCATAGGAACTTGAGTAAGAAGTTTCTTTAAAAAAATTCTCTAGGCTTGTCCATGCATCTGAAGATGATTTTGCTAAAGTGATATAGGGTTGTATCTCATTAATGATATCAAAGGTTATTATAATTAGAGCATTCGAATAATTTTCTACAATCTTTAGGATTTCAATATCATCTATATTGGGTATTGTTGAGTGGTAGTTTTACTCAATTATGAAATTACACTCTCCCTTAGAGTTTTGATCCCAAAACCCTCTCTTGTAAAGAAGTTAAACACAACAAATTCTCCAAGGTCTCCGCTATATTAGCATTTGCACATGTGTATTAGTAATGTAGACACCAAAACAACACCAATACGATTATATGACTACAAACACTGATCGCTTTGACACACATAGCCCCCAGGGCAGCCCTCAGAGGTTAAAAAGTGGTCCTAACCATTTTTACAGCAATTTTGGAAGGTCAGAAGACAATTTGGCACCTTCGGACAACCTACTCCAAATTCGTCCCACCCTGGGACGAATTCAAATTGGAATCCGTCTCACCAAGGGACGAATTCGGATTTCGTCCCTGGGTAGGACGAATTCTAGGTTTAACGGGCAAAAAGAAGAATGGCACCAAGTGGCAGCCAAAGACAGTCAGTTGATGACTCTTGCCTCGCACGCGTGTGTGGGTGGGCAAATAGGCCGTTAGAGGACTGTCACAAGGGCAATTATGAAAGCCCAAGTCATGGAGGACTCCCCTCCCTCATGGGAAGACATGACCGCCACATGGCACCTATGACCAACACATGGCGCTTATGCTTCCCTCTCAAAAGAGACCCCATGGGTCTATAAAAGGTGGGACTTTTCTCACCCAAAAAGGACAGATTGGAGGCGATTTCAGGCAACGAAGTGTTGTCCGATTGATTACCTACTTGCATCTTTTTGATTCACCTTCTCACATCCACTAATCTCTTTCGCAAGGGAGGTTATTGGGTGGCTTTTGGAAGCGTGGATCCAACCCAAATCCAACATTTGACCACATTACACCACCAATTTGCAGACATCCCAATCCTAAGATGTTTGGGCCCATCCCTAGCGGATTGGTGCCGGAATCAAGTGCCAACGGTGGGAGGCCCACTTGGGCACCCCCGCACTTTCTAAGTTTTATTCTAAAGCATTCTAGATTATTTGTTCATATGGCATATTATGTTATTCTGTCTGGTTAACTCATAGCTTCAATTTCATAACACTTTGATTAGATTTTATCATGCCTTTTGTCGCTTTGTTGTCCTACTAACTTGCAGGTGGCGATATCGAATTTTCGAGGATAGAGGCCAAATTGGGAGAATCTGACCATCTGGGTCGTCCCAAAATGGCCCCAATTACATAATCCCTTTGTCTGCAGGTGTTTTGGAGGTCTCAAGAGTCGACATTGGAGCAGCATCACCTCGGCTTTTCCAACACAGAAGAATTCGTCCCACCCAGGGACGAATTGCAGTCAAAATTCATCCTGCCCAGGGACGAATTCCAGGTGAAGGCAAATTGGCCAACTGTTTCAATGGCAACGACCTTCTGGTAATATCTTCCGTCTTCTGTCAGGTTTTCAGGCCATTTGGACTCACTTTTTTGAATGAGATGTGCATTTTTTTGTATAAGCCTCCTTTAGCCAGAGTATACTTGCAGCAAATGGCACTAGTAAACAATGAGAAGGTATAAGATTTCATGTTAATAGGCGACATATAGAGGAATTTAAGCGATGAGCACAGATATTGAAAGGCTGATGCGGAGCCACTGTATGTGCTGTTGAAGGAGCTAGTCGGTCCAAAACTAGTGGGGATGCAGCCTGTCGGGGTTGTGATGCCACCGCCTTATAGAGGAATTTTACTCGTAGTTTGTCACGAACAAATTTAGACTTTCAGAAGTGTACTGCTAAACCGCATTGATTGGATGTGTTCTTTTAAAAGTGCAGATAATTTTTTATGAACAAAAGTTTAAAATGGACTTGGCTTTTAAGATTTTTACAAAATGCATCGATGTTACAGGCTGTTGCTGCTGGATTCGTTGCGGTGATTGATAGCGTTGCCTCCAAAATCACATGTTCGTGGAGCCATGTTTTTTTTTTTTTGGGGTGTAGTTTTTAATTATAACATTCTTACGCTGTTTTAGCCATATAATTCATAATATATATACTAATTATTACTATGAAAAATATTAAATTATCTTATATTATAGGTTTTATTAAGTCTAAATTTTATGACAAAAATATGAATTAATTAAAAAAAATTAATATTTTTATAGAGTTATTTAAAAAATTAAATATCAAAAATGATGTTTTGTTTTATAACTGTATTTGTTTTAGTTATTTTGCAGAAAATATACAAACCTAATTTCGAAAGGAAGAGTTGTAACCAGATGTAAATATCAAGAGGTAGTACTTTTATGTTTTGAATGATCTATCTATTAGTTAATATGATGTACAAAAACCAATGAATACTTTGTTTTCATGCTTGCATCAATATATATATATATATACAAATCCTATTACAAAAACCAATGAATACTTTGTTTTCATGCTTGCATCAATATATATATATATATATATACAAATCCTATTTTTATTGTTTTGTAATTGCAGGGCGCCTTTTCTTCCAAAAGAAGCCAGGAAGAAGAAATGAAGCAAAGTAAACAAATGTTGTATATTTTTAGTTTAGTTATAGAGGAAAGTTTTTTTTTTAAAACACCAAAATTATTATTTTTATGTATATATTTACAAGTATATAATGATGATAAAAATTATTTTTTTTAGGAGAGGGGTTAAAGCCCCTTTCCAAGGCCTAAGGAATAGTCATTGGCCACGACTATTTTCTTGATGTCTATTGTCTTGTTTTTTTATTTTTCTTTTTTTTTTCAGATTTTTTTTTCTTTTCGTAATATATTTATTCAAATCTTATTTATAATTTGCATTCAAAGCAAAATTTTACATTTATTATTCAAATGAACAATCATATGATCATTTTTTTGTAAGTCGAAGTTTTCTTATACATCAACTTGTTTATAATCAACATTTTCATTCATGAATTTATGCACTATTCATATTCTTATGTGTAAAATAATTACAATCATGTTTGTTAATAGACTAACATATACAACACTACAATTAACATGTAAAGTACATTCACCAAATTTTGTGCAATAAACATTTGTATTTATATATTTATGTCGAACTCACATATCTACACTTAATACATAAAATGGGAACATGCATTCACATATATAAACTAATTACAATTGCATATTTTTTAAAAATAATTTTTAAATACTACACCTAAAAACATGTTTTGTACATTCATAGAAACATTTATATGACCCATATGTATTTCACATTCATAAGTACAATTATAAAGCGGTATGAAACTAAGTTTTTTTGTATTATAATAGACTATAATATACAACACTACAATTAACATCTTATGCATATTCATTAACTTTTGTGCAATAAACATTTGTATCTATAGATTTATGCACAAACTCACATATATACTCTTTGCAATTGCATAATTTTTGTAAATTATTTTTTAAATAATTAAACACTTAAAATTTTGTTTTTTACTTTAAGAGAAATACTTATATGACCCCATATATATTTCACATTCACGAGTATAAGTTTAAAGCTTTGTGTAACTAGACATTTTTGTAATCTAATACAGTATCATATACGACATTACAATTAACATGTTATGTATATTCACTTACTTTTGTGAAATAAATATTTGTATTTAAATATGTATGCACAAAATCACATATATAAACTCTTTGTAATTGTATAATTTTTGTAAATTATTTTTAAATATAAAACACTAACATGTTTTAAATATTAAATAAATATTTATATAAGACCCAAATGTATTTCACATTCATGAGCACAATTACAAAGTTTTATGCAACTAATATTTTTGTATTCTAGCATCTATGTATAGATAACATTCAATGTATAAACAACATTTACATATTTTAATAATTTTGAATTTATGCCTAATTATCATTAAAATGTATAAGCTATATGTTGACTTATTTAATTTCTTATTAATTACACATTTTTATGGAAGACAATTAACATATTGGGTAAATGAAGACAAATATGACCCACATTATTTTGCATTTACATATTTTTACACCAATAATAGTTTTCTCCATGAGTTTATGTACAAATTACATTTATAAGTTATAAAAATTCACTTTAGACTTATATCAAATCAATTGACATGTTATTCATATTTAAATAAACACTTTTTTAGATTGTAAGTTTTCTAAACAATTCTAGTTCACAATTATATTTATGAAATTTTATATGCAACTAATATATGTTTTTATAAATGCAATTACACATTAATAAAGTTTAATGTAGGCAACATTCAAACAATTGTACTTGTATATTTAAAATCTTCATAGTTGCTCTAAAGTCTTGTAATTGCATTTAACTTTATAGAATTATTTAATCATGTTTGCAAATACTATATAATTAACTTATTATAGATAATTTTTTTTAACAATATCGTAATGTAAGTATGTAGCTCTTACAAAATTAACCTTTAAAATTCTAATCACTTTCACTACTACGCTTTTTATTAGTATAAAATAATTAATAATTAAATGAGATTGAAATAATTAATAATAGATAAGATTGGAACTAGGATGATGAGTGAGGGTAGTTGACGAGTAAGGATGGGGTTGGTAGGGGACGATGAGTGAAGATGGGATGGGTAGGGTAGGGTAGGGGAGGCCAGATAAGCTTCCACCTTCACGTGGTTGGCCTTGTTAGTAGAGAATAACTTCTTAAAAATAGGAGAAGTTATTCTTGAAGCAAAGAGAAGCTTAAACTTATAAAAAAAATAAAAAGAGCTTAAAATTAAAAAATAAAATAAAAAAGAAGCCTAAACTTTGTAGTTAAAAGTGAATTTATAAAATAATTTAATTTTAATATTATAAATTAGGATATCTAATGGAATTTTAAAAATAAGAGAATTTATAATGGAATTTTATTTTAATGTTATAAATTAGGATATTTAATTGAATTTCAATACCAATTTTATTAAGTAGTCTTACTTTAGAGCATTGATTATTATAATTGGTGGTAATTTTTTTTCTTTATTTTTTGGATATATAATTTTCTTAAAAGTATATAAATATAAAATTATTGATGGAGTATATAATTCTTTGATATATATATTTTTTAAATATACATGGAATATATCTAAATAGTTAAGAAAAGTAGAAACAATTATTCTAATCTAATCTTTGAATTTATTTATCTAAAATGTTAATTGATTAATTACTTGTATCAACTAATTATTATTAGATAATTTTTGAAAAGAAAGTGTGATATTTTTATTTTATAAAAGAATTGGTCTTCATTTGTTAGAATTTTTTTAGAATTTTAATTTAATTATTGTGCATTGTATTTAATCTCTTTAATTACTTTGTGCTCATTAAAATGAATATGCTTTTGAATTATGAATCGGCAATAATATGTTGTTTATATTAAACATGTACATTTATTTAATAGTTTTTAGTATTTTTGTAATTATACACTTATTTAGAGTTTTCATAATTGCATTCATGTATTTGAACATTTTAGGATTGTTTACTCATATTTAATTTAATTTTTTTACAATATCACAATTGAATTATGTAGCTCTTACATAATTTGTATTTAAAATTCTAAGCATTTTAATTGATAAAATTATTAAAAACAAATAAGTTTACATTTTAGGACAATGAGTGAAGATGGGATGGCTAGGGGAGAGGCCAGGTAGGCTTCCACCATCACTAGGTCATATTAAGAAAATAAGTTATTCTTGAAGCAAAGAGAAATGCAAGCTTGTAGTTTAAAAGAGAAATAGGTTTTCAAAAATTTATAATATTTTATTAATAGTGGGAAATATTTTTTAATATTATCAATTAGAATATTTCATGGAATTTTAATGCTAGTTTTATTAATAATTTTACTTTTAAAGCATTGATTGATATAATTAGTGTCAATTAGATGATATGACATTATCCATTGTTTTCTTTAGCATGTGGATATAATTTTCTTAAAAGTACATAAATATAAAATGATTTCTAGAGTATGGTTTTAAATTTTGAGCTTTGGTATTTGTCTTATAATTATACATGGGATTAATAAAAATAAAAAATATTTCTACTTATTTGAAATTTGATGTAAAAGATTAAATGACTTAAAGAAAGAAACTACTACGTTTCTTAAAAAGATTATTGATTAATAATTTGCATCAACTAATTATTATTAAATAAAATTTGAAAAGAAAGTGACTAACCACATTTTCATTTTATAAAAGAATCATTCTTCATCATTTCATAGTGTATTGTGTCTTTTTATTTGATTTTTTTACTTTATATCTTAAATTATTTGTAACTCAATAAAATGGATTTGCTTTAAATTTTGAGCTATGGTATTTCTCTTTTTATTATAAAGAGAGTATATCCAAATAGTTAAAAAAAATAAAAGATCTATACTTTTGTGCAATAAATATTTGAATTCATAGATTTATGCCCAACTCACTATCTACACTTAATAAATAAATTGTGCATATGCATTCAAACATATAAATTCTTTGCAATTGCACAAATTTATAAATATATTTTTTTGTACATTCAGATGACCCATATGTATTTCATATTCATGAGCACAATTACAAATCTTTGTGCAACTAAACATTTTTGTATTCTAATACACTATCATATACAACACTACAATTAACATGTTATGCATATTCACTAACTTTTGTGCAATAAACATTTGTATTTATAGATGTAATGCTTTGTAAATTATTTTTAAATATGAAACATTTAAAAACGTTTTAAACAATCAAATAAACATGTATATGACCCACATTTATGAGCACAATTACAAAGCTTTGTGCAACTAACATTTTTGTATTCTAGCATATATGCACAACTCACATGTAATGTATAAACAATATTTACATATTTTATTATTGATGAATTTGTGTCCAATTATCATTCACATTTATAAGCCATATGCTGACTTGATTTATTTTCTTATTAATTACATATATTTATAGAATGCAATTAACATATTAAGTAAATGAACACAAATATGACCCACATTTATTACATTTATAAATATTTTTACACTAATAATATCTCTATCCATGAATGTACAAATTATATTTATATTATAAGCAACCACTTTACACTTATTATATGTTTATATCAAAAAATTAACATGTTATGTATATTTAAATGAATACTTATTCACAATTCAAGTTTACAATTATATTTTTGATCTTTTGTTTAATTAATATATATTTTTTTGGACTTGTCATGTTCACCTCGTGTTTGGCTTTGTCCTATTTCTTTGGATATAGTGATGTAATTATGTAAAAAGTCCAGGGACCCTTTCAAAACCTCTTCTTTCCATATTATAAAAAACAAATATATGTATTCATGAATGCAATTACACATTCATAAAGTTTCATGCAACTAACATTCAAATAATTGTACATATATATTTAAATTTCTCATAATTGCATTCATATATTTAAACATTTTAGAATTATTTAATCGTATCTGTGAAATTTTATACCATATAATTAACATATTATATAATTATATATATATATATATATAATTTACATGGTGGAATCGGTAGGCGCCACGAATCCAGACAGGCTGTCCAAATTTTATGTCCACCACAGTATTCTGCATTGTCTGCATTGAAAGCCGACACACAGATCTTCACGTAGTTTGCCCCTATAACGACTATTCCGCAATAATTTTAAACCTTTTATGTTGCTAAAAGCACCAGGAAAGGGACAAATTTTTAGTTTGGTGAGACTCGAGATTTGAACCTTGGACCTGATAATATCATAATGTAAGTATATAACTCTTACATAATTTACATTTGAAGTTCTAAGTACTTTTACGTCTACATACTTTATTAGTATAAAATAATTAAAAACAAATTAGATTGCACCTTGGCAAAATGAGTGAGGATGGTGGACAGAGTAAGGATGAGCTTGGTAGGGGACGATGAGTGAAGATGGGATGGGTAGGGGAGGTCATGGTTGGACTTATTAGTAGAGAATAAATTATTCTCTTCTTATAAATAAGAGAATAAGTTATTCTTAAAGTAAAGAGAATCTTAAAATTTGTATCTAAAAGTGAAATATTTCTTTGAAAATTAAAATATAATTTTATGATTGGTTGAAAAATGGGTTTTTGAAAGAATTTCCAAACCTTTTACAATAGATCCTTACAAAATGAAACAGGAAGATGATTTTTGGAAGGAGAATATTTATACAGGGAGACGATATCAGAAAAACCAACTACAATACATTCAAACTTAAAATAAATGAGTTTCAACCTCAAAATTGAACTACAAAGTGGAACAAAAGGAAGCACTTCTTGCTCGAAATGGAGTAAGGATCCCCTACAGGAGGAGCCCAAAAAAGCAAAGAAAATAAAGAAACCCATTTAGTGGGAGCCTAAGAAATATAGATTTATAAGTTGAATCCCATTCAAGAAGAGCTCGGGAAATGAATTAAAAAACATAGAAAATTTAAACATAGAATCTTGCTCAAGAGGAGTCTAGAAAAAACAAAATTCAAACACCGTATCCCATCTCGTGGGAACAAACTTAAGCATTGTTTCTCAGCTAGGAGAAATAAGAAGGTTGGAAAAGTCTCTCTAATAAAAAAACCCATAGAGAAAATCCTTACAATGGCCTTGAAAATAGAAAAATAGTAGTTGGAGGTCTCCATAGACCATGAGACCATGTGAATGTGTTGCTTGAAAATTAGATAAAAATAATAAGAATCTTCGAAGTCCACGAAATCAAAAGTTTAGTTGAAACAAACCTAGAATAGGAAGAAACACAAGGAGCACACTATCGATCAAAATAACATAGGATCCTCCAAGAACTAAAAGAATCGAAAGGACGAGCTCCAATAAAAACCACCAAAACCAGACATGCAAATCTTCTTCTGAAAGCTTTATTTGAAGGTAACAATAAGCACGAGGTCCCCCTTCAAAGACCATGAAAAATGTAGCGGAGATCCTCAAGATAGCAACAAAACAAATAAGGCAAATAGGAAACCCCAAATCTACGAACCTAGACTACAGATCCAACACTCGAGTTGAATAGAGGAATCCCACCAATGACTTGAAGATATCTGTGGAAGAATATCAACTGTAGATAAAACTTGTGTAAATCCATCTAAACATTATTCGATCCATATCACATTTTCCCTTGATAATTCTTCTATAATAATGGTGTTGTTAGAAAAATGTGCATGAGTAACTTGTTTGTATCATGCAACTACCTTAATACTGTAGACACCAAAACAACATCGATCCGATTATGTGACTGCAAACACTGATCGCTTTGACAAACATAGCCCCCAGGGCAGCCCTTAGAGGTCAAACAATGGTCTTAACCACCTTCATAGCAATTTTGTAAGGTCAAGAAGCAATTTGGCACACTTGGACACTTTGCTCAGTATTTGTCTCACCTAGGGACGAATACTAACTTGAAATCGTCTCACCTAGGGACGATTTCTGAAATCGTCTCTGGTATGGACGATTTCCAAGTTTAATGGGAAAAAAGACAAATGGCGCCAAGTGGCAGCCACAAACAGTCAGTTGATGACTCTTGCCTCGCACGCATGTGTGGGTGAGCATATGGGCCGTTAGAGGACTATCACAAAGGCAATTATGAGAGCCCAAGTCATGAAGGACTCTCCCCTACCATGGGGAGACATGATTGCCACATGGCATCTAGGACCAACACATGGCACTTATGCTTCCCTCTCAAAAGAGACCCCATGGGTCTATAAAAGGGGGGACTTTTCTCACCCAAATGGACAGGTTGAAGGAGATTTCAAGCAACGAAGTGCTGCCGAGTTGAACACCCACTTGCATCCCCTTTGATTCACCTTCTCACATCCACCAATCTCTTTTGCAAGGGAGGTTGTTGGGTGGCTTTTGGAAGCTTGAATCTGACCCAAATCCAACATATGGACACCTGAATCAACCAATTTTCCGACCCCCCAATCCTAAGAGGTTTTGGGCCCATCCCTAGTGGATTGGCTTTGAAATCAAGTGCCAACGGTGGGAGGCCCACTTGGGCACCCCGCATTTTCCAAGTTTTGTTTCAAAAGCATGCTAGATTATTTGTTCATGTTACATTTTATATTATTCTCTCTGGTTAATTCATAGCTGCAATTCCATAACATTTTGATCAGTTTTTATCATGCAATTAGTCGCTTTGTTGTCTCACTAGCTTGCAGGTGGCGATATCGAATTCCCGAAGATAGAGGCCAAATTGGGAGAATCCGACCATCTGGGTCGTCCCAAAATGGCCCCAATTACATAACCCCTCTGTCTGCAGGTGTTTTGGAGGCCTCGAGAGTCAACATTGGAGCGATAGAACTCGGCTTTCTCAACACAGTAGAAATCGTCTCACCCGGGGACGAATAGCAGTCAGAAATCGTCCTACCCAGGGACGATTTCCAGTTGAAGGCAGATTGACCGACTGTTTCAATGGCAATAGCCCTCCGGTAATGTCTTCTGTCCTCTGTCAGGTTTTCAGGTCAATTAGATTCATTTTACTTGTAGTTTTAGACAGTTGTTCACATGCATCTTTTGGTGATTTCAAAGAACAAAATCTCCTTCTTGTCACAGGTGCTACTAATGCCTTGATTTGTTTCTCTGATTATAGGATGAGCAGCAAGAAGTGAGGATTCATCAGCGTAAGCGGCGGCAACATTTGGCCCGCCCATTTCAAACGTGGGCACGCGAAAGAGGGATCAATGATCAAGATTGTACTTAGATCTATTCAATGCTCCTAGCCCCTAAAAGGGGAGGAGGCGATTTTGTAACCATGGTTGACAAGTTTAATAAAAGGGCTATGACTTCTCTCTAAATTCTTGTAACTGGTTTCGATTCATTTGCCTCTTTCGCTTAATGCATTTCATGTTTTAGGACTTAAGCATTATTTTGATTTGAATGCAATGAAGTAGTTTTTCCTTTTAAAAGCTTCCGAAATCTCGTGCTTTTAGTGGCGATCATGGTGGGACCCTGTTCCCTGGTTTTTTTTAAGATCACAAAAAACTAATCGGGTTTTTGTGTTTTGTGCTTGACAGGTACATTTTTTTATTGCAGACTGTTATTCGTCTTTGACTGTTATGAATATTTTACTGGAAATCGTCTCACCCTAAGACGATTTTAAAATCATCTCTGGAAGGGACGATTTCTGTTCTGTGATTCGTCTCACCAAGGGACGATTTTCTGTCTGTAAATTTTTAGAGCAGAAAGTCAGAAGCAGAAGGTCTAGGTAGAGAGAGGTAAGGTTCTAAAACTTTCCTTTGTCATTTTCTGATCTTCTGTTTTCAGTTTCTATCAATTGTGTGCTTAAAATGGTGGCTGCTTGCATGTTTCAATTTCAAATAAAATGAATCACACACACTTCACGAAACATCTTTAAACCAAGGAGCTGGTCGTAAGACCCCAGCCCTTGAGCAAGACCAATGGTGGGTTCATCACCACCTTGGCTTAGCTTTGCATCCATTTCCCGATTGTCAACTGTTGTTAGGCGTAAATATTGACGAAAGCTGACCGAGTGTTGCTGGGGTGATTCCCATGCACACGAGGATAAGTCTTCTATGGTAGGTGCCATTAACAGGACAATCCCCCTTCCGTACCGCCTACGTACCATGTACCTTCTGCTCTCACGTACCTATAGTCTCCCTCTCGTAAGGGCGGGTATATAGAGAGGTTGGTATATCGGCCTCGTTGGTATATTGAAGGGGCGACCGTTTTGGGAGTTATATGAGCCATCATAATGCATTTAAACATTCTTCAAAACCTACAAAAACAAAACAAAACATCAAAATGCACTAAACCAATTTAGGGCACACCAATAATCCTTAAAAGAGATAATCACGGTTTGCGCATGCGTGTGTTTATTTCTGCTTAGTGTAGACAAAAATAAAAATCATCATAAACGAGATAAAAATCTACTTAGATAGTATAGAAGCACCGCAATGGTGTACACCCGTAGCCAAGCCCAATCAAGGGCAGAAGCTCCGGAAGGTACACAAGAAGCAGGCACAAGTCGCCTTCGCTTCAGTCTTGAGGATTTGGTCATACCGCCTTATCGGTCTGGCCTACAAAAGAATCCGATTCAGAATCCTCGGTGGGGTATGCCCATTCAAAGCAGCCCCTTTCGGGAAGACGCCCTACATGTAGACCTTGATGTAAACAAAGAATCACCTTCTGAGGTTAGACATGAGTGGCCACAGCGCGATGGAGCACTAGAGAGGCACACTATCCATTTGGAGGGACAATGTGGATATGGTATCCCTTCCTTACCTCCCATCAGAACAGAGAGACAAAATCCAGAGCGTAGGGCTCCTTACACAGGGTGAGCTAACTCCGCCCGCCCCCTTCACACCTATGAGAGGGAGCACGAGGAAGATCATCACATTCCTCAAAGACAACAACATACAACGTGAGAACCTTGCGCTTTCGCACCAGCTGGACATCATGATCACCCCTTGAGGCCAAAACCTCGAGTACAGGCCGCCTACCTCGACAGAGGGAAGCGACCCATTGAAATTTTAGATCATCAAAACCAAGGCAAACACATAGGAGGGACATTTGAACCTCCTAAGCAAAATAGGGTAGACCAAATTGACCCGATAGTCGCACAACATGCCACCCGTCAAGCCCAAATCATGCGGCTTAAACAAAGTCATCAGGAGATAGAGTATCGACACCGCTTGGATAGAGAGCGCATGCAACGCGAAGCAAATGAGCTACGCTATGAACTACCTGAGAGGGAGCCAACCCCTCGCACCCAAAGAGCCGAACAATATGAGAGGCATAATTTGTTGGTGTAGGACAGGTCTCCACGACCTCGTCAAGCTTTGCCTCCGAGACCTTATAGACCCGAGAGGGAGGCCACTCCCCGAAACAATGATGGGTACTTTCAGCAAGGACTCAATCAGGGTTATATGTCTCGCCTAGAGACTCCTCAAGAATTTTATGAGGAGTACGAACCAAAAATAGAACATGTTGAAACTCCCCATCAAGGCAGGAGGGCTGCCATTCGGCCACCCCCTCATAGGCCTCCAGTCTTCCATAACTTACAAAGGGAGCAAACAAGAGAGGAAGAAATAAAATCTTTTGATGCATACCAAGCGCTATTAGAGCGTTTGGAGTCTGTGGAAACAAAAGCTACTGGGCATCAAAAACCCACATTACGTCAACTCCGCAGTCATCCGATGCATCCCTCAGTGCCTACACATCTTTACCCCGAGCATTTCAAGTTGCCTCAATTGGCAATCTTTAAAGGTGAAGAGGATGCATAAGAACACGTTACAAGATTTCTAAGCCGATGCTTCGGTATCCAAGACAATGACGCATTGTTGCTTAGAACATTCATAACCACATTCGCAGGCCCTGCCTCGGATTGGTTCACACAATTACCCAAACACAGTATAAGCAACCTAGATCAATTAGTAGATGTGTTTCTTGAACGCTTTGCCTTCAACACAAGGAAGAAGGCATCACTGAGTGATCTGGCGAGCCTCAGGAAATTTTAAGAAGAAATAATGGCAGCATATGGGAATCGATGGAGAGCTTTGCTTTCTAAGTTACCCTACCATCCCCCTATGTCTGATCTCACGCAGATGTTCACAAAAAGTTGCTTAAAATCAATCTCTGGTCTATTGTTGCTGCGGCAATACGAAATCTTAGAAGAAGATTTGGTGCAAGCCAGAGTTATAGAAGAGATTAAGATAGGCGAAGGCGCAATCGCCAAGCCTAAAAAGAAAGAGTGGAATAAAACCACTAAAACCGGGACAACGCAACCACAACACGCTACAGTCAACCAAGTTGCGATAAATGTTCCCGTGCCTGTGCAAGAAATGCAGCCCCAAAAGGCTAATTACCAGGCAGTGCCTCCTGGTTATGAAAAGGATAATAAAAAACAGGAGCAGAATTACCCGCGTCGCCCTAGGCAACATTTCACCCCATATGCGGAGTCTAGGGACTCCTTATTTGACCGCTTGTCAGTGGCAAATTTAGTCACTCTGCCAGAAATCCAAACTATAGACCCTAACGCTCCCAAGCCTAGGGGATACAGAGAAGAATTGTACTGTAGATTCCATAGGCACAGAGGACATGATTTGAATGGATGCTGGAAATTCAAAGAATTAGTCCATGATTTGATCGACAATAGAACATTGGTCGTGGACAACCCCATAGCGCCAAACAATCAACAAATGGGGGTATTCAAAGATCCTTTGCCTGCCCACGAAGAACAGGCAAAACCTCTCCATGTTAACGAGGCGCGACAGAATCTTCCCATGCAAGGATTTGTGGGAATGATTAGCATAGTAACAAGGAACAAAAGGTATCCAACGGTCGCCCCCGAGGTAGCTACAAGGGAAGTTCTGACAACATCGCAGCCTCAACAACGCCCAACGTAGTTGCCTCCGCCTAGACCCGAGGTCACGATACGGACCAGACTCACACAGAGTTTGCAGACCACATCGGCTAGGCTATCCATTTACGAGCTTATTCAACAATCAAGCACCCCATAGGGAAGCTCTTATGGACATTTTAAAAGCCATCGAATTACAGCCTCACGAAGCAAATTCTTTCAACAACTTCGTGGGACATGTGAAACAATGTACAGAGCCGATCATCACATTCAGAGAAGATGAGGTCAAAATGATATTGAATGACATGGCAGATCCACCCCTGCATGTTATCGCACGGGTCAACGGGATTCCGTACAAGAGGGTGTTGATAGATACTGGCTCGTCCAGTAACATCATTACCACTGTAGCCTTAAAACATTTGAAGCTACCAGCCTCTCACATCACAGCCTCCACGTATACACTACGAGCTTTTAACGATGCAATATGCTCGACAGTCGGCACAGTTGTTCTGCCTATCCAGGTAGGACAAAAGTCAATACCTACACTGTGCCATGTGTTAGAAGGTGAGATGGCTTATAATATTCTGCTAGGGCGGCCTTGGATCAGGGACATGAAGTGTGTCCCTTCGATCGCTCACCAGTGCTTAAAGTATGCTTTTGAAGGAGAAATACATGTAGTCCCAATGGACTTAGAGCCCTCCAAGTATTGCAATGCGATACAATTCATACCTCAATCGACTCTCCCTTCAACGCATTTGGATTTCCAGTTAAATCCATCTAAATAGGGTCCAATACTGCAGGCACCACTGGTGACCAACAAGGCAAAATCCCAGCCAGGTGAGACTTCATCACCTACTCCATCATCAACACCGCCCATCATGACCAAACAGAAGGACAAGGGAAAACAGATCATGGAAGAGGTTAAACCCTTAGAAGAAAGGTTGCCCACAATCTCAATGGTATCAACGGAGGAAACATCAAGCACAACAGAAACTAAGACTCCTGAACCACCAAACATGGAATGGACTCAGGAAGGACTACCATTTCCTCCCACCCAATCATCAACAATCATCGTTGAAATGGCCAGTATGGGCCTGGGGGAATATTTAGTGCAAAATGTTGTGGCGACGCAAGCATTGGAGTCAGTACAAGACATGGGAAGACCTCGCCTTCCCATAGGGACAGTTGTTCCTCTAGGCTACCCTCCAAATCAGACAAATTTCGTGTATGGGGGCCTTGATCATGGTCTTGAACCATGCCAACAAAAGGAAGCAGATGAAGAGCCTTTTGTTGAAAACATCAATTATCTGTCAAACCCAGATTTTGCCCTAAAATATCTCGACCAATGCAATTGGCATGGATACGGGCTAGGCAGATATGAGCAAGGGATGCGGGTCCTTTGCCAACCAAGATATCAGATGCCATAGGACAAGTCAGGAGTAGGGTTCAACCACCCCCTGCCCTTAGACATCTTGGTTGAAAATATGCAAGGCCTAGAAAAAGGCAACAAGGGGGGATTGGCATTAGATCCTTATGCCAATCCAAATACAAAATACACATTGGGAGATTACCTCCCGTGGCCAACAAACACCCTTGGCAACATCAATAATCCCTCTCCTTTTCTAGAGAGGCGAAAGTTCAGAGATTAATCCTCAAAGAGAACATCAACGACTTCCAGACATCTTTCTGAAGCTACTCCCCTTAGAGGTTCCAGACAAAACAACATAGTGTCAAGAGAGTCAGGTCCCTCCACCAAGAGTGGAACAACCATAATGGGACCAGATTAACTTACTGGAACAAGGAGAGTCCTCAACGTCACAAGCAACAGTTACTGAAGAGGATGAACATTTTTGGGTCTCTGAAAGTGATTCAGAAGATGAGACTGAGATGGACTATCTCAGACATGCGCGATGACATCACCGCCATTTAACTCATGAAGATCTAATGGGACAGATGGGCATACTGCTAGGGCATGAATGGTGGGTAGACCCTGCAAGGTGGGACCAAGTGTTGGACCCATGGCTCCAAATTCAAGATGAGCATCGTCCACCTTGAGATCCTATCATGACATCAGTGCCGAGGGAAGACCCCGCCCTCCTTTTCGCACATAGGGACGAATTTGCACCTAGGGAAGATCCATTCGTGCCCATTCCCATAGAGCCAGATCTAGAGTATAGGGAGCATCTAAAAAAATCAAGTTATCACACCCGCGGTTCTAGAGACCACATTCATTCCATCCACATGATCTCCATCGATTTTATCGCACCCATCCGCAATCCGACCGATCCATCACAATCATTGCACCTAGACATAGATGCCATCGACTGGGATCACGTCAATTCACCTTTATCGCCATCAGAGTATCGGCCTTTCGATGAAATGCTTCATTCCACCCCAAGGACAACTCAGGATATTTTTCAAGCTGAAGAGGGACCCGAGGTTCCAAACGCAGATCTAAACTCAGCTAATGATATCCATTTAATCCCAACTCCACATTAGTTGGAGGACGGATCCCACATGTCAGTTGAAGAAATGACTGATGTAGACATCGGCTTAGACCCAACGAGTCCACAGATTATCAAGCTGGGGGTAAGTATTTCCCCCGAAGAGCAAGCCGATTATATCGCCCTTCTCAAAGTGAAGAAGGAAGTTTTTGCATGGTCGTACAAGGATATGTCGGGACTAGACCCGTAGCTAGTCACGCATAATTTAATGCTTGATCCGACAATCAAGCCTGTAAAGCAAAAACTACGCAAAATGCACCCAACAGTGGCCTTGATGGTAAAAGATGAATTGCAAAAGCTATTGGATGCACATTTTGTCATCTACATGGATTATCCGCCATGGCTGTCCAACATGGTTCCCATCAAGAAGCCCGACGGGAGGATTCGCATATGCACCGATTTTCGAGACCTAAACAAAGCAAGTCCTAAGGATGATTTCCCCTTGCCAAGCATCGACGCGCTAGTAGACGCTACAGCAGGTCATGAAATGCTCTCCCTAATGGATGGCTTCTCAGGATACAACCAAATTCGTATTAATCCCGAAGACCAACTTAAAACGGCGTTCACAACGCCTTGGGGGACATTTTGCTATAAGGTCATGCCTTTTGGCCTTAAAAATGCTGGCGCTACCTACCAACGTGCCATGACATATATCTTCCACGATTACATGCACAAAAATTTGGAAGATTACATGGATGATTTGTTAGCCAAGTCTCTTTTGCGCTCAGATCATCTCGATGACTTAAGCAAAATCCTCGATCGCCTCATAGAACATAAGGTCAGACTGAATCCCAAGAAGTGCATATTTGGCGTCACATCTGGAAAACTCTTGGGTTTTATAGTCTCAAAACGAGGCATCGAAGTGGACCCAAAGAAAGTCAAGGCAATCCTTGAAATGGCTCCCCTCACTACCATCAAGCAGCTCAGAAGTCTGCAAGGAAAGTTCGCGTCGATTAAACGCTTCATAGCGCAATTATCTGACAAATTCCGACCCATGAACAAATTATTGCACAAGGGGGTCACATTTCATTGGGATGACGAGTGCCGCTCGACCTTTGACGAAATAAAACAATACTTGGCTTCACCGCCAGTATTGGCACCACCTAGACCAGGAGTGTCGTTCTACTTATACATCTCAGCTACTGAGGTGGCACTAGGAGCCATGCTAGCCCAAAAGAATGAACTTCACAAAGAACTGGCTACTTACTATCTTAGCCGCACCCTGGTCAGTTACGAACTTAACTATGCATACATTGAGAAACTCTGCTTGGCAGTGGTGTTTGCTACAAAGAAGCTACGCCACTACATGTTGAGCAACACTATGTATGTTGTGTCTAAGGAGAATCCATTGCGATACATGATGAGTCATACTTATCATAGTAGTTGCACGGCAAAATGGATCATGTTGTTGATGGAATTTGACATAGAGTTCATTGGGAAAAAATCTATCAAAGGACAAGTCATAGCCGATCAACTAGCAGAGGCTCCTCTTGAAGACGATCAGCCTTTGGTCATAGAACTACCCGATGATGGGGTCTTCCATGTCTCAGAATCGCCAGATTCTGATGAGCCTGAGTCACAGGCCGACATAACCCTATTCTTCGATGGTTCTAAGTGTGAGCAAGGTGGTGGCGCAGGAATTGTATTCTTCACACCACAGGGCGCTCCAATGCCCCTGTCATTTAAATTAAACTTCCAGTGCACCAACAATAATGCAGAATATGAAGCCTTGCTCCTAGGTCTTCAGACAACAATCACCATGAACATCAAATGATTGAATATCTTTGGTGATTCGCTGTTAATAGTCAATCAAGTCAAAGGGGTATACCAATGCAAATGCCCAGTTCTGAAGGCCTATAAAGCCCTCATGGACAAATTCCTGGCAAAACTCGAATGGTATGACATCGAGGCACTCCCTCGATCATCGAATCGTTTTGTGGACACAATGGCCTCCTTGGGGTCATTAATCCCGCAAGACCTTTCCGATGACATGAAAACTATTCAAGTCAAAACCTTATCGCAATCCGTGATGGAGCGTGCAAGCTTAGACTTGACACCAGGAATTCACATGATCCATATCGAACCATCCTCGGATAAGTTCTTTCAAATCCGAGACCGTCTGAAACATGCCAACTGGGGGTCCTTGTTTTCCCCCACTCCCATTAATAGCAACACAACGCTATTCTTACAAGTTCTATCCCATTCAGCATTTGTTAGGGAAG
This sequence comes from Wollemia nobilis, assembly GCA_028583015.1. NCBI lineage: Eukaryota > Viridiplantae > Streptophyta > Pinopsida > Araucariales > Araucariaceae > Wollemia > Wollemia nobilis. Next base: position 48,576 of record JAQPPZ010004511.1, on the reverse strand, counting down.
AACTTCAAAAGGGATTGGCTATTCATACTGTCAAGGTTTTTGATCAATAGGACTAGTATTTACCCATCAAAGATTACCTCAAGTTAGGTAATCTTCCCTTTGGATTGACGCATGCCGCAAAACGAACATTCAAGCAGAAAGCGGCTAAGTGTGTCTTGATAGGAGACATTTTGTATCGTCACAGCTATGATGGGATTCTTCTTCGTTGCTTGGACAAGCAAGAGTCCACTTGGGCAGTCGCCCAAGCGCACGACGGTACATGTGGTGGCCACTTTAGTGGTATGGCCATTGCAAAACGCATTCTCTGCATGGGCTATTATTGGCCATCTTTAGAGCGAGATTGTTGCGAATATGTCAAGAAGTGCATGAAATGTCAACATCATGCCAATTTGATGCACGTACCTTCCCAGGCCCTACAGGCAGTCCAGTCTGCTTGGCCATTTTCATAGTGGGGCTTCGATCTAATCGGAAAGATCTCCCCCGCATCGTCAGGCCGTCACACGTTTATCATAACGACCACAGAGTATTTTACTAAATGGGTGGAAGCAATTTCGTTAACCTCAACGAAAGGACCCCGCATTGTGGAGTTCATCTTGCATAACATCATATGTCGTTTTGGTATTCCATCCAAAATAATATCAAATAATGGGCCATAATTCAAGAACAAAGACGTGCGTGCTTTGACCACAAAGTACAAAATTCAGCATAGCTTTTCAACGCCCTATTATCCACAAGCAAACGGGCAAGCAGAGGCATCAAACAAAACACTAGTGGCCATCCTTAAAAAGATAGTCATAGACAGTCATAAGGATTGGCACATACAAATCCCACTTGCCCTTTGGGCTTATCGCACTAGCATTCGGATGCCAATTGGGGCAACTTCATTTTTGCTCGTGTATGGCTCAGAGGTAGTAATGCCTCTCGAGTTGGAAATTCCTTCCCTACGCTTATCAATGCAGGAGTTCATCGATGATGACACTGCCCGGTAGGCCCGGTTAGACCAACTTACGTTGCTTGACGAACGACGCATGAATGCTCTCGAGCACTTACGTATCTATCAAGAGCGGCTTAAGAAAGCTTACAACATGAAAGTTCACCTAAGGGAATTTCGGGTTGGTGATTTGGTTTTGAAGGAAAACCAGCAGAACTCTAATTTGCCGTCCCATCTAAGGGACAAGTTCACGGAAAATTGGTTAGGTCCATATGTCATTGATAGCAAAATAGGACCCGGGACGTACCGGCTAGCTTCTCTTGATGGTATCAAGGAAACAAAACCCTTGAATATCAGTCATTTGCGACCATTTTATATCTAAGAGAGCCATATCCCAAAAATGCTCCAAGGATCCGTAAAATCACTTGGTCAAACCAAAAAGCTCCAAGGATTATCGCAATCACTTGGTCAAAACCTAAAAAGCTCCAAGGATTATCGCAATCACTTGGTCAAACCAAAAAGCTCCAAGGATTATCGCAATCACTTGATCACCCCAAAAGCTCCAAGGATTATCGCAATTACTTGGTCACCCAAAAAGCTCCAAGGATTATCGTAATCACTTGGTCAAAACCCAAAAAGCTCCAAGGATTATCGCAATCACTTGGTCATCCCAAAAGCTCCAAGGATTATCGCAATCTCTTGGTCACTCCAAAAGCTCCAAGGATTATCGCAATCTCTTGGTCACCCCAAAAAGCTCCAAGGATTATCGCAATCACTTGGTCAAAACCCAAAAAGCTCCAAGGATTATCGCAATCACTTGGTCAAAACCCAAAAAAGCTCCAAGGATTATCACAATCACTTGGTCAAATAAAAAATGCTCCAAGGATTATCGCAATCACTTGGTCACCCCAAAAAATCTCCAAGGATTATCGCAATCACTTGGTCAAAACACCAAAAGCTCCAAGGATTATCGCAATCACTTGGTCGAAACACAAAAAGCTCCAAGAATTATCGTAATCATTTGGTCAAAACCCAAAAGCTCCAAGGATTATCACAATCACTTGGTCAAAACCTAAAAAGCTCCAAGGATTATCGCAATCACTTGGTCAAAACCTAAAATGCCCCAAGGATTATTGCAATCACTTGGTAAAAAATAAAAAATAATCAAAAACAACAAAAATTTGCATCTCATTTCTAGGCATAATCAAACTCATCAATAGAGAGCTCTTCTCGCACCTCATCTTCATATTCACAAAAATCAATAAGTCAAAAATACAAAAAAAAAATACATAGCGACATTAAGCATTCACATCCATACATTGCATATTTGTGGTCATATAGGTCAAAGGCACCATAGGCTGTAATTGCTCTACTAGTCCATATTGTTCCACACTGTTCCATTTCACAAAAACAACAAAAACAAATGCATTGCTTTTTACCACACTAGAGTCAGTGGTCTGATAATGTATCAAGAGTTTTCGTGATTCAGTCATCATTTTGCTCTTTAGCCATGTAATGTATCAAGTCAGACAGATTTTATGAAGGTAGAGTCATAATTGAAATACACCTTGTTACGTAACATCCCAACACACATAAAAACACATAAAACAATTCCTAAGTTGTGTGAACGAAAGATGAAACCTGCACAGTAATCCAGGTCACCACAAGAGAAACAGTTATCTTGCTCATCCCCCTGTGCGAATGACCCCAAGAATGCTGAGAGTTGGCAAAAGGACAAGCATCCTCCCTACCCAATTCCTTAAGAATCCCTAAATTCTCAATAGTTGCAAAACATCAAAAATTTGCAACATGTCAAAAATCAAATATTTGATATCTTACAGTGCACACATCAAACGACACAAACGATAGTGATTTTCATCACTCCATATCCCCAATCCCTTGCTCAAAAGAAAAAAAAGTCAAAATAAACAGTGATCTTATCACTACAAACGAGCAAGTATCCCGATACAATTGAAGAAAAGAAGGGAGTGGAACTTGAATCCCTAGAAATCTCAGCATTCTAAAAGGTCATGAGGCAAGCCTCAGTACCGGTTAGGTTGATAGCCTATCAGTCACTGGTGGTAAACTTCTCGCACGATGATATATCTATCACATTAACTTGTGTGTAGATCAATATTTGCATGTGGATGAGCTAGCTTATGGCATCCTGGATAACACCGCAGACTAATCTAACTACATACAACAAAGGAGTTAGTGGAACTAATTAGGTGATCCTCAGTACAGGTTTGATTGAAAGCCCATCCGCACTGGCGGTATCCTGACAAATACCACATAAATGAACTCAATTGCACACACAGGGATGTGAAATAGCTTGGTCAAAAACAGGTCTGATTCATACCTTGTTTAAGAGTCTTGTAAGATAAAGTACAGTCGTGGCTAATGAGTTAAAACTGTCTGAGTCTCAGAAAACCTTAGCTACATTTCTAAACCAACTGCGCTACCTTTCATCTTTGCAATACCATCAAAAAATACAAAAAGGAGAAAAACCACATGAAAAACATACAAAGTCATGCATCACAGCAATCGCCTAAAAACAAAATAACAGAGTTCTAAACAGTCTATGGTGCCATAGCCAAACATCACAAATTCCATTCATCCATTTCATTTCTACATATCACATATAAATAAAAAACATTTGCATTCATCATAACATATGCATCCATCAAAATAAATCAACATACACAAATCGCATTTATCGAACCATATGCATACATCAATATAAAGTAGCATGCATCCATCAACATCAATCATTATGCATAACATAAAATCATGACATATACACAAAGCAAGAAAATGCAACACAAAAACATAGCAATAAACATTTCCAGACAAGAGTGCTCTTGCAGTTAACCTCTTGGCATATCAAAACTGATGTCGGGGTTTACATTGTCACTATCCTACTCCCTAATAAGGCTACCATAGCCGGACCGCTCCACGAGAGGTCGGATTTTTGCCAATTTTAATCCCCAATGGCATCACAAAAACAACAAAACAACAAAAACATCACAAAAATGCAACACAAAAACATAGCAATAAACATTTCCAGACAAGAGTGCGCTTGCACTTAACCTCTTGGCATAGCAAAACTGATGTCGAGGTTTACATTGTCACTATCCTACTCCCGAAGAAGGCTACCATAGCCGAACCGCTCCACGGGAGGATGGATTTCCGAAAATTTAATCCCCAAATGGTGTCACAAAAAAACAACAAAAAATGCAACATAAAAACAAAGCAATAAACATTGCCAGACACAAGTGCTCTTGCACTTAACCTCTTGGCATAGCAAAATAGACGTCGGGGTCTACATTGTCACTATCCTAATCCCTAAGAAGGCTAACATATCCGGACCGCTCCACGGGAAAACGGATTGCCGACAATTTAATCCCCAAATGGTGTCACAAAAACAACAAGAACAATAAAAAATGTAACACAAAAAAACAGCAATAAGCATTGTCGGACACAAGTGCTCTTGCACTCAATCTCTAGGCAAAGAAAATAGATGTTCAGGTTCAAATTATCACTCTCATACTTCCCCAAGAACGCTATCATAGCCGGACCGCTCTACGAGAAGATAGGTTTTCGACGATTTCACCTCATTACGACATCACCAAAAGGGTTAACACCCACCAAAAATAGGTCCAAATGTTCGAAAAATTGCACATGCTTAACGGTGAACCCTCTAAAGGCACCCTTCCACAAAACATCTTGGGTCAAGCGACTCGTCGCTTCTCTCACGAAGGTCATTCCCTCATCAATTCGTCGCTTGAGGGGGTAGTCACACTTAGTCACCAATCAACAAACACACACCCAATCAAGGCAATAGCATACATTCAAGGAATCATTGACAAAGACAATCACGCTCCTGCTTGGGGCGATAAACAAGCAACAATCAAATCAATCAAACACTTGGCATTTCGTGAATCATGAACACAAGGTTCCCCTGTGGATAAAACGCCCTTCGCCTATTCATGACTGATCAATGTCCATGTTCAAGTCACACCTCACCAAAACAGGTTAACACTTGAAATCAAACTCCTTAGCTCGTCGAAGCAAGGATTCAAGAATGCATGCCCTTTCCATGCCCGGGCATCAAAAGTTGGTTAGGTTACCAAGAAACCCTAATCATTAGTGCTTTGGTTATCTATTTTTGCTCAAGACTCGCGTCACCCGTAGCGCTTCCCAAAAAGGGGCATCTGTAGACACCAAAACAGCACCGATCCGATTATGTGATCGCAAACACTGATCGCTTTGACAAACACAGCCCCCAGGGCAGCCCTTAGAGGTCAAACAGTGGTCTTAACCACCTTCATAGCAATTTTGTAAGGTCAAGAAGCAATTTGGCACACTTGGACACTTTGCTCAGTATTCGTCTCACCCAGGGACGAATACTAACTTGAAATCGTCTCACCCAGGAACAATTTCTGAAATCGTCTCCGGTAAGGATGATTTCCAAGTTTAACGGGCAAAAAGACAAATGGCGCCAAGTGGCAGCCACAAACAGTCAGTTGATGACTCCTGCCTCGCACGCGTGTGTGGGTGAGCAGATGGGCCGTTAGAGGACTATCACAAAGGCAATTATGAGAGCCCAAGTCATGAAGGACTCTCCCCTCCCATGGGGAGACATGATTGCCACATGGCATCTAGGACCAACACATGGCACTTATGCTTCCCTCTCAAAAGAGACCCCATGGGTCTATAAAAGGGGGGAATTTTCTCACCCAAATGCACAGGTTGAAGGAGATTTCAAGCAATGAAGTGTTGCCGAGTTGAACACCCACTTGCATCCCCTTTGATTCACCTTCTCACATCCACCAATCTCTTTTGCAAGGGAGGTTGTTGGGTGGCTTTTGGAAGCTTGAATCTGACCCAAATCCAACATATGGACATCTAAATCAACCAATTTGCCGACGCCCCAATCCTAAGAGGTTTTGGGTCCATCCCTAGTGGATTGGCTCCGAAATCAAGTGCCAACGGTGGGAGGCCCACTTGGGCACCCCGCATTTTCCAAGTTTTGTTTCAAAAGCATGCTAGATTATTTGTTCATGTTACATTTTATGTTATTCTCTCTGGTTAATTCATAGCTGCAATTCCATAACATTTTGATCAGTTTTTATCATGCAATTAGTCGCTTTGTTGTCTCACTAGCTTGCAGGTGGCGATATCGAATTCCCAAAGATAGAGGCCAAATTGGGAGAATCCGACCATCTGGGTCATCCCAAAATGGCCCCAATTACATAACCCCTTTGTTTGCAGGTGTTTTGGAGGCCTCGAGAGTCGACATTGGAGCGACAGAACTTGACTTTCTCAACACAGTAGAAATCGTCTCACCCGAGGACGAATAGCAGTCAGAAATCGTCCTACCCAGGGATGATTTCTAGTTGAAGGCAGATTGACCGACTGTTTCAATGGCAGTAGCCCTCCGATAATGTCTTCTGTCCTCTGTCAGGTTTTCAGGTCAGTTAGATTTATTTTACTTGCAGTTTTAGACAGTTGTTCACATGCATCTTTTGGTGATTTCAAAGAACAAACTCTCCTTCTTGTCACAGGTGCTACTAATGCCTTGATTTGTTTCTCTGATTGCAGGATGAGCAGCAAGAAGTGAGGATTCATCAGCGTAAGCGATGGCAGCATTTGGCCCGCCCATTTCAAACGTGGGCACGCGAAAGAGGGATCAATGATCAAGATTGTACTTAGATCTATTCAACGCTCCTAGCCCCTAAAAGGGGAGGAGGCGATTTTGTAACCATGGTTGACAAGTTTAATAAAAGGGCTGTGACTTCTCTCTAAATTCTTGTAACTGGTTCTGATTCATTTGCCTCTTTCGCTTCATGCATTTCATGTTTCAGGACTTAAGCGTTATTTTGATTTGAATGCAACGAAGTAGTTTTTCCTTTTAAAAGCTTCTGGAATCTCGTGCTTTCAAATACTTGTGATATTTTGGTCCCTTATTAGCTTGTTGAGATATCTCCCTAGAGTCTTTTCTAGCAAGATGTAAAGATATTGGGATAAATGGAAATCCTATCCAATGCCTCTAGAAGCCTTGAAAAAGGTTCAAGGTTCCCCATTGATCAATGGGGAGATCCAAGGGACAATGATGCATGGTTTAATCCATCTCATAAGTTGAAGAGGAAGTCCAAACTAGCTAACACATGCTCAAGAAATTGAATATCTACCCTGTCAAAGGTACTAGCCATATCAAGAATAATGGTTATATGCTTCTTTTTGGACACTCTAGTTGGCTAGTTCTTAGAGAAATGGGATCATGATAGATAATACATTTGAATGGGATGTGTTCATAGTCAAGGAGCTAACTATGTACCCAGTTGAACACCTTGATTCTAATGTACTTTGGTAATCCTTTTTTGGTTAGATTTTGATATAAAATGCAATGGGAGATAGCATTCACAAGATGCATAATAATAAGAAAGAAAGTAAATCTATGAGATGATTGAAATAATCTATAAATAGAAATGATGAAAAAAATACAATAGTAGCTATAGAGAAAATGAGCACTCCATGATATAAGCTATTGCTCAATGAATGAGCTCTAAGCTTATAGCTCACATACCCTACACTACTGTCTATCATACACTACTGATGCTTCACTACTATTGCTCTTACATATACTATATATGGCTCTTTATATAGAAAGATACGTTTCATGGCCCAAACTCTATCTAGATGTACAAGGGACACCTTGCACATATATAACTTACACATTGATAATTATGCATTTATTACATTTCATGAAGTAACTAGAAAACTTCCCCCTAAAGTAATCTAATATCCTAAGTATGTACCAAGGAAGGTACATTTACATGACCCAAATAATGTAATATATTATATTTCTAACATCCCTATATTAGAATATTTGGGTATTGAAGACTTTACTCTTCAATGTGGATCTTCCTCTTGACTTTGGAAATTTTATTCTTCTTCTCTAATTTTTGTAACCTGTTCAAGCAAGTTGTTAGTATATTCAAAATATATCATTCTTGTTGGAAGAGCTTTGATTTCATTATCATCTATCAATTCTCCTAGTTCTTCAATTTCTTTTGTCATCTGATCTAGATGTCCTTTTATTTCCTTTTCGATACTCCAATTGGGGATAATTGGTTTGATACTAAAATTACTACTGACAAGGATTTTGATATTATCATGGATAAAATTGGTTCCCATCATTAATTTTATTTCCTTGATTTTGATTTTTGGGATTGAACCTGTAATAGCTGGTACTATGAACTTTTCTCTTGCATATCTAACAATACCTGTTGTACCATGGTTTTCATCCTTTTAATGAAGAAGTAATATTTCCCTATGGATTATCTTTAGACAACAATGTAGTGTTAGACATCTCATATTTAACTATATTTTCCACTTCATATTCCTATAGAATGTTGACTAAGTTATCAAAAGAAGTATCTTTACTTAGAACTTATAAATATGTTACCAAATGTTTATAGCTGTCTAGAAGTGCTCTCATGGTTACTTGAGTAAGAAGTTCATCCTTAACTATTTCTCCTAAGGTAATAAAATTTCCTTTGATATATGCTACTTTACTTAGGAACTTATATTCTTTCTCCATTGTTCATATTTAATGAATGAAGTTCCTAAGGAAAGTAGCATATATCAAAGGAAATTGAGTAAGAAGTTCCTTTAAAAAATTCTCTAGGCTTGTCCATGCATCTGAAGATGATTTTACTGAAGTGATATAGGGTTGTATCTCATTAATGATATCAAAGGTTATTATCATTAGAGCATTCGAATCATTTTCTACAAACTTTAGGATTTCAATATCATCTATATTAGGTATTGTTGAGTGGTAGTTTTACTCAATTATGAAATTACACTCTCCCTTAGAGTTTTGATCCCAAAACCCTCTCTTGCAAAGAAGTTAAACAAAACAACTTCTCCAAGGTCTTTGCTATATTAGCATTTGCACATGTGTATTAGTAATATTAATAAAATATCAATGAAATGCTAGAAACACCTTAGTGATTCCAAGTAACTGTTAACAAGGGATATGTGTTGGTTCATTTTACCATGCTATGTTAATGATTGTTCATAAAACCAAACAAAAATTAAATTTGAATTGGATCTCATATGACCACGATGTAGTTCCTTAATTCCTTTTATCTTTAATGATTTTAAGATAGATTTTATCTTCCTTGATTAAGTGGATTTTAAACAAGTTTTTTCTTGCATGAAATCCTAATTTAAGCATGAAATAGAAAATTAAATCTATATTTGAATGTGAATTTAAAATGATAAAAAATATCCATTAAATGTAGCTTTTATCATGAAGATAAACAAAGCCTTTGATGTAATTAATAATTTATTTCTCTTTGATGAAATTAGTTTTCATAAAGAGACACCAATTTATTGCTTGAAAATAATAGCCTCAAAATGTCATCATAAATTATCCCTCTTTTATGAAATCATAATTTTCATAAAGAGACATAATTTAATGCTTTAAAACACTATCTTTTGATGCAATGATAAATTACCTCTCTTCAATGAAATCAGAATTTTCATGAAGAAAGGTGCATTTATTTCTTCGAGAATGATGGCTCATGAAATGCCATGAAAATTTCCTCCCCTGTTATGAAATTGAATTTTCATAAAGGAAATGTCATCTTATGCTTATGAATGAAAATGCATAATTCAAAAATCTGATTTACCTCAAAACTTAAAATTTTTTTTTTTTTGAAATTATAGAAACCCTTAAAAACAACAGTTTTAAAAAATAATTATAAAATTGAAATGACCTCAGAATGAGTCCAAATCTATTGAGTATGGAATATTATACATCATTCTTCACAACCATGTAATTATTTTATCATTTTATTTTTTTTTATTTTTATTTTAATGCCTAAAAATAAAAATAAAAAATCTGTAAAATAAAAGTTGGAAAACTGAAAAATAAAAATCTGAAATAAATTAAATGCTGAAAACACAGACATGCAAAGTTTTATCAGTTTGATAGTACCTCATACTTCAAAACCGAAGATGTGAGCAACTATTACATGCAAACTAGTCTATTCAACCTGCATTTGCACAATCAAAATAAACTAAGTGCTAGCTCCTAGGGTACCTACATAAATTTCAGACTTCGAACATCATCATGAAATAACCATAAAAATGCATTAAAATTCATTTATAAGTCTGAAATCCGAAAAAAGGGAAAAATAAACAAGTAAATCATAGCATACAAACTTTTCTCCTTATTTCTTGCTAACAAGGCCTAAATTGAAACCACATTTGCATTAAAATAGAATTTCTAGTTTTTACATTCAAATTTTGGCAGCATTCTGGTTCTTTGCCAAAAAAAACCAGCCCCTTCTCCCTGTTTCTAAGAAGTATTTAAAATTTTACCAATCTCTTCTTTTCCACTTTCTATTTTCCTCTCCTTCATCTCATTTCATCTTCCTATTTCGCTTGATTTTCCAATTTTTATTTTTGCTTCACCTCCAAACACTTTCTATTTCCTTCCTTTGGCTTTGGTGAATCATAGAGTGATTATCATAATGGCAATATCTTTATTTTCATAACCATTACTTTATTATTATTAACCCTTTTATTACAACAATATCCTTAACTCTTCGTAATTTTCTTCTAGGAAGATTTTTCAACTTACTGGATCTCCTTTTCCTACAACAAAATTATTAGTACTGAAATCTACTTCTGAATTTGATACTCTCTTTTGGAGCCTTCTTCAGGATAAAGACTTATGTTGTATATTTCAATATCAAGGCTTTTGTGGTCTTTTCAAGGCTTTTGTGGCATTTTTCAATATCAAGGCTTATGTGGCATTTTCTTAAATATTAAGGCTTCTATGGTATTTTTTAAATATCAAGGCTTCTATTTCTAGGATTCTATGGCCTTTTCTTATGGATTAAGGTGTCTATGAAATTTTCTTTTGGATCAAGGCTTCTATGGTTTTTTCTTTTTGTGAAGTTCTTCAATCTAGCAATGAAGATCTCCTGTCTCCTGAATTTCACCATGAATCTTTTTCAAAATTTTATTTTGAAGTATTCTCCTCTCTGGAACAACTAATCTCTGCACTATGAAGGCAATCTGAACTTCAGCCAATGAAGTTGAGGTCTCCTAGATTCATATTGTAGGAGGTGTCCCAATCATCTGAGAGTTAATTCCCTGTAATAAAATAAACTTCAGGTAAATATTTATAGATTTATTAGATGAGCTTCACTAGTTGATTCATCAAACTAGTGGATCAAATGATGAGTCCTAGTCTTCACGAGTTTTCTTGCAACTCTGTGGAAAGACTCTAGCCATATATAATCTCAATATTTCTGAAACTAATATTTCTTTTAGTCCTTACTTGTGGCTCTCCCTAATTCTATCACATAGAATCTTATGAGAAATTTTGACAGTGATTAGTCCAATGGCGCATTAGGTTGACAGAAAACTTAGGATCAATGATAATGGTTATTTTCCTATTTGATCTGTATTAGCTTGATAGATTGTAGTTCTGATGCCACTGTTAGATTTTGATACAACATGCAATGGGATATATCATTCATAAGATGCACAATAATAAGAAAGAAATTAAATCTACGAGATGACTATAATATGCTATAAATAGAAATGATAAAAATAAATACAATAGTAACTATGGAGTAAATGAACACTCCATGATATAAGCTACTACTCAATGAATGAGATTTGAGCTTATAGATCACACACCCTACACTATTGTCTATCCTACACTACTGATGCTTCACTACTATTGCTCTTACATCTACTATCTATGACCCTTTTTATAGGAAGATAAGTTCCTTGGCCAACACTCTATCTAGTTGTACAAGGTACACCTTGCATATATACAACTTGCACATTAACACTTGTGTATTTATTACATTGCATGAAGTAACTAGATAACTTCCCCCTAAAGTAATCTAATATCCTAAGTATGTACAAAGGAAGGTACATTTACATGACCCAAATAATGTAATATAATCTATTTCTAACTCTTTTAGGATAACCTACACACATATTCATGCATTATTATGGGTATATTCCAAATAATCTATGAAGGATCTAATAACATTTCCTATGATCTCCATTATGGGTATATTCCATAGGTGGAGGGGCAATAAAGGCAATATTACCCCATAATGATATTTCTTTGAGTTCTTCCTCTTGTGAGTCAAATGTTGTGGTTCAAGGAGTCATATACAATAGGCTAGAACCAAGAAATCATGGCCCTGCATGAAATATGGTATTTACATATTCTACGGAGATAAAGGTTACTACAAAGTAACCTCTTCCTTCCATTATAAATTCATAAGAAGATACTTTGGCTCCCTAGTTCATGTTGATTCATTTTTATATCATAGTGGGGTTAGTCCAGAAACCCATGAACTTGCATGCTAAAGCTTGAGAAAATAAGGTAAGAATATGGTGCTGAGTGAAAGTTGGTGGTACCTCAACCACAAGGAACACATATATTTTGGACATGAAGGTGCCTTTCGAAGGATGAGCATGCATATTTGGTTGAGTTTGTAGCCTGGTTCTTACCGTAAGAGCTTGAATCATTGAATCTATCTTCTTCTTATCAAAGGAAGGAGGATGTGAAAATAGAGAAAAAGAGCCATTACCTAGAGTAAATACGGAAGCAACAACTATTAGGGATTTCGTAAAGTATCTTGGGACTAAGTATGGTTTGCCATTGCCCTAGACCAGGGAAAAATAGTATAATAATAAAATCCCACCAATAAACCAGTTGTTCTAGCTTCCTTCTTTGTTTATCAAATTTAAAACCCTAAGTTCGTAGAGATCCTCATTCACAATTTTTTCCTAAACTTATATATTTGATATTAGCATGTTTTGGAATTCATTTCAGTGTCCACCATATTGTACATCATCATTATAGAGTACCTTGGAAAATGTTTTTGAAGCAATAGTCTTAAATATCAAAAAGGGTAAAGGGTCAAAATGTAAACTATAAGTATGTACACTACTTCTTATTGTAATTATTGAAAGCCATCCATCTTCAAAGAGGTTATTGCCTTCATTCTCTCTTATTTATTTATGGATTTTGCATTGCCACATGTAGATAGACTATATAAGCTAGATAGGCTTTTTTATTTCTTACATATTACTTTTCTAGCCATTACTTGGTTTCTTTTGCTTTTTATAGTTTATATTTTATGTTATTTTCTACTTTCCCTTTCCTTTTCCTTTTCCCTAGAGAACCCTGGTAGAGGACTAGCCTAGGAAGGAGAATATGAGTTCCATAATATGACACTCAAAAAAGGAACCAACCTTGGTAAAAATATTGGAGGTCATATAGAGGATTTTAGTTCCATGCTCCTTCGAACTTTCTAGGATTGGCTCCCCCCACACAAGGTGTAGGGCACTAGATGCATACTTTGAAAGAGACAAAGAGAAAAACACAATTATGGGGGGTCACAATGCTTAGGAGGCATTGGGATAGATTTTGATCCCCAACAAGAACCAAGGTTTTCTATCATTTTCTTGAGCTCATCTCTTTTTGTATCAGTTCTAACTTAATAATAGCACTATGATACTTATATCTCTAGTACTATTGTTAAAATATAAACAAAATAAAAAATAGGTAATCAAATCACATTAGTTTTCTACCAACAAATCTATTATAATATTTCCAATTATTTGCCCTTAATGTTATTTTAGTGGAAAATTGAAAACTCAAACAAGAATCTTTCCAAACTTTCTAAAACAAAACTTGCTTTGCTTTTCGACATAAAAAGCAAATATATCAGGATTATAAACTTTCCAAGATCTCAAATATTTAACTTTATCCCTCCTCAATCTATAAAATATATAAATTAGGACCAAGAAATAATGTCGATAGGAAGAGTGTTGCAAGGATCTAGAGGGGGGTTTTAGGCATCTGAATGCGCTTGTCGAGGATCACGTGTATATTCTAATAGATTTTTTGATTTAGGTGGAGATTTTGTGGTAGATAATATTGAGGAAAAAGGTGTCGAGAAAGGTTTTGAAGATTTATTGCAGGGTTTTGAGGGTTCACAAGGCATCCAAGGTGTTGCTTTAAACCTTCCTTTGAGCATCGAAGGTGTGCGAAAGGATGTTCAGGTCGTCATGAATAAACATTTATTATTTGGTATGAAGGATGATCAGGTGTGTAAGGAGCCTGTACTCAAGTTTATTGAAGGTATCAATTCAGGGAAGAAGATGTAGATCACTGAATAATTTAATCTTGATTCGACTAGCAATAAAGGGCATAATGCATAATCGTTGGTAAATACTCCATGAAAGGAAAAAAATATGACTGCTAGGGTTTTTGGGAGCCCTACACTTTTTCATGAAGCCTCTAATTTGAAATATCATGCTACCTTTCTAGAGTTTTTGGGTAAGTCTTAGAAGGGTTGTGGGTTTGAAGGCTTGCCTAATGAAAATAAAGCTTGCATGTCTGGTATGAGTATTGGTAGTACGAGGGGTGTTGGTGAAGGCATTAAAGGGGTTGAAAAAATGTTTTTTGAGGCTTCTATGAGTAGAGGTTTTAGCAAAGTGATGATAGTAGATGGGGAAGTTTTTGGTTACCCCAATGATGATGTTTTTGAATATGAAGTTGCCCGAATTGATAGAATGGAATTTTTACTGGTAGATATGGGTGATGATGAGTTCACATTAATTGTAGAGGAGCATGAGGAATACTTGGCAGTTATTAAAGAATGGGGTTATTCTATTTTTTCTTAGGAAAATACCTTCCAAAGAAGATTTCCAGAAGTGGGTCAGGTTGAACTAGGAAACCAAAGGAGTATATGTCCAATTGTATTGGGGGTTAGTTGGTAGATATTTCTCATTACTTTTTGATATTTTAGATTCTGGCCGATATGTGCTATTGTTTGGACCTTGGTCAATTATTGGATCTATGGCTTTTGTGCAATCATGGCATTTGAAATTTTATTCCAAAGACATGTCCCAGGCTAGGTATCCTCTTTGGATTGAGTTTATGGCTATGAAATCAGAGTTTTAAGTTATGTTGCAATCTATGGCTTAGAGGTTTGAAAGAATTTCTATTGAACCTACAACAAGCACGTCTTTCAGATTTAGTCCCAAGGTACATGTTGAAGTAGATTTACAAAGAAAGTTGCCTAAGTATTTGAAGATTGTTACCCAGGAAGGGGTAATTTCTCAAGAGTTACATTACCTAAATCTTACTAATGCTTGATTTTTCTATCAATCTCAAGAACACCTCATTCATGATTGCCCTAAGAAAAAACAACAAGTGAAGTAGATGAGGCCAAGAATATTTTAGAAAGCTCTGTTATTAGTGGGAATGATAAAAAAATTAGGGATAAAAATGATGAGCCACAAGATATGGAGACTGATTTAGTTAAATAATTAGTGATTAGTAAGGGGGTTTCATATTGGAGGATTTTTCAAAAATGTAGAGAGGATAAGGACTCACCGCATAGGTCTTCTAAGCTAAAAAAGAGCTCATTTTCTTCTCAAGGAAAATCTAGCGAAGGAACTTTTACTTCCAAGGAAAACAACCATCTTAATCAGTCGATAAAGATTCAATAGAAATATAAGTGAATATTTAGACACCCTTGAGGGTAGGAGGAAAATCAGAAGTTTAGCTATAGATAGGAATAGGTCTCCCAAAGGAAGGTCTACTCAGCTTAGCAATCGTTTTGAGGCTTTAAATGATGTTGTTTTTCAATGGAAGTTGAATTCAACTCGTGGAATGTTCGGGGAATGTCAATTCCCCCCATAAGATGTTTGGTGAGTATTTTTTAACATAGTGTCAGTGTTGATGTTGTGTATTTATAGGAGGTCAAGGTTTATGGTTTTTCTCTCCATAGTTGTCCAAGTAAAAGTTGGAATGGGATTTGGTGGTCTTGTATGCATGATAGAGGGTTAGGTGGGGTGGTCCTTGCTATTAAACCTTGGATGGCTACCTCGATGGTGGAATAGGGGGAGGGTGCTTAGGGTATAATATGTCGGGTAATGTTTTTTGTAGTTGGTCTAGTGATTGGAATTTATTCTTTGTATGCTCATAACACCTTTGGCGAGCGGATGATCTTGTGGATTTGGATGCAACACAATTAACCTGATGTGCATTGGATTATTGGAGGTAACTTTAATATGGTCGAATGGGATGGGCAAAGAGAATGTGGTTAGGGATGTTGTATTTCTAGTTCTAAAAAGGAATCCTAGAGTAGTTTGAAGGCTTTGCTTCAATTTTTTGATGCTAATTTTAGACAAAAATGTTTGGCAATAGGAGGATGGTTTAAACGGTCTAATAAGAGGATAGGTGGTGATAGAATTATATATTATTGGATAGGCTTTATGTGGAAAACAATGTTTTTACATGTGTTGTAAGAGGAAGAAGGGATGTTTTTTTTACTTATCTGCCATTGGATATGATCATTATCCAATTAGCTCTTCAATATTTTTGGGAGTTGTTACAGTGATTGATAAGAATCTTCCCTTTAAACTTAATGTTTCTCATGTAGATTCTAAATCTTGTAGAGATCTTATCATTTGTGTTTGGACTTTAGAGCCTTATGTAGTTGATAATGGGTGGATTGGTTAGTGGGAGGCAACTATTAAACGTACTATGAAATTTTTGTGTGGTTGGGAAAATTTGGTTTCTAGGAGAATAAAGGAAGATTAAAGCAACTTAGAAAATATTTAGATAATTCTAGAAGAGCTCTTGAGGTAGATCCTTTTAATGTTCAACTTAAGAAGGAGTTGTTGGTTGGGAGCATGAGATTCATTGTTATGAGGATTATATTAAAAGAGGGGAACAAATTAGGAGAAAAATTCATTGGTTGCAGCAAGATAATGCTCCCTCTCAATTATTTTTTAGTCATATTAAGAAGAAAATTATTTTTTAAAAGAATTACAACTATTCATACTTCCAACGATAGGTTTATGGAGGATGATGATGGGATTAAAGCTGCTATTGAGGAGCATTTCCATAATATTTTATCTGCTTATCCTATGTCTCCAGAGGTTCTTGATGCTAGGGAGGAAATTAAGAGGAGTGTTACCAAAAAGTGTTTAGTTTTGAGAGCAATTGTGTTGCAGCTACCTTTTCCAAGGAGGAACTGTTTGAATCCCTCTTATAAAATGAAAGATGGTAACTCTTCGGGTCAAAATGGTATCGAAGTGGAATTTTACAAAAAATTATGGGATGTTGTTGGTGATAATTGTACTCAAATGGTTCAAGAAATTTTTGATAGAGATTCTCTTTCACCTGTTCTTAATCAGGGGCTGATTAAGCTTATTCTGAAGGGCAATAGGAAGGATACTATGGGGTGTTGGAGGCCCATAACCCTATTGAATATTTTGTATAATATTGTTGCCAAGGCTTTGGCTCTTCATTTTAAGGATATTGTTGCTTGAATTGTGAGACGTGAAAAAACTGGTTTTGTGAAGGGGAGATTCATTTTAGACACAATTCTCACCCCTTGGGAGACTTTGGAGTGGGTCAAGAAAGTGGGAAAAAGGTGATTATGCTCAAGATTGATTTTTATAAAGCATATGATCGAGTGGATTGGTCATTTATATTTAGTATGTCAGAATGGCTTAGTTTGACCAGGCAAGTTGTTGATAAAATTTAGGTTTTTTTACTTTTGCCTCAACTAAAGTTGTTAATGGTAAGGTCATAAATAATATTAGCTTCTTCAAGTGCATCAGATAGGGTTACCCCCTTGCTCCACTTATTTTTGTGATTTTAGCAAATTCCTTGGGTTATATGTTGGAGGAGAGAAGTTGTGCTAGTTTGATTAAGGGAAATGATACCCTTGGAGGTTCTATTTTGAATAATTATTTTACGGATGATTCTTTGTTATCCTTTAAAATGGATGCTTTTTCCCTTACTAATGTTAAAATATATTTGGATTAATTTTTTAAAGCTTCAGGAGCTCTCTACTAGCCCCACATGTATGTCTTTAGTGTAGACACCAAAACAGCACCAATCCGATTATGTGACTGCAAACACTGATTGCGTTGACAAACACAGCCCCCAGGGCAGCCCTCAGAGGTCAAACAATGGTCCTAACCACTTTCATAGCAATTTTGTAAGGTCAGGAAGTAATTTTGCACATTTAGACACTTTTCTCAGTATTCGTCTCACCCAGGGGCGAATACTAACTGGAATTCGTCTCACCCAGGGACGAATTTTGAAATCGTCTCTGGTAGGGACGAATTCTGAGTTTAACGGACAAAAAGAAGAATGGTGCCAAGTGGCAGCCCAGGACAGTTAGTTGATGACTCCTGCCTCGCACGCATGTGTGGGTGGACAGATAGGCCGTTAGAGGACTGTCACAAGGGCAATTATGAAAGCCCAAGTCATGGAGGACTCTCCTCCCTCATGGGAAGACATAACCGCCACATGGCACCTATGACCAACACATGGCACTTATGCTTCCCTCTCAAAAGAGACCCCATGGGTCTATAAAAGGTGGGACCAAGTATTGGATCCATGGCTCCAAATTCAAGATGAGCATCGTCCACCTCGAGATCCCATCATGACATCAGTGCCGAGAAAATACCCTGCCATCCTTTTCGTAAATAGGGACGAATTCACACCTAGGGAAGATCCATTTGTGCCCGTTCCCGTAGAGCCAGATCCATAGTATAGGGAGCATCTAAAAGAATCGAGTTATCACACCCACGGTTCTGGAGACCAAATTCATTCCATCCACATGATCTCCATTGATTTGATTGCACCCATCCGCAATCCGACCGATCCATCACAATCATTGCACCTAGACATAGATGCCATCGACTGGGATCACGTCAATTCACCTTTATCGCCATCAGAGTACTGGCCTTTCGGTGAAATGCTTCATTCCACCCCAAGGACAACTCGGGATATTTTTCAGGCTGAAGAGGGACCCGAGGTTCCAAACGCAGATCTAAACTCAGCTAATGATATCCATTTGATCCCAACTCCACATCAGTTGGAGGATGGATCCCACATGTCAGTCGAGGAAACGACTGATGTAGATATCGGCTTAGACCCAATGAATCCACAGATTATCAAGCTGGGGGTAAGTCTTTCCCCCGAAGAGCAAGCCGACTATATCGCCCTTCTCAAAGTGAAGAAGGAAGTTTTTGCATGGTCGTACAAGGATATGCCAGGACTAGACCCGCAGCTAGTCATGCATAATTTAACGCTTGATCCGACAATCAAGCCCGTAAAGCAAAAACTATGAAAAATGCACCCAACAGTGGCCTTGATGGTCAAATATGAATTGCAAAAGCTGTTGTATGCACAAATTTTCATCTACGTGGATTATCCGCCATGGCTTTCCAACATGGTTTTCGTCAAGAAGCCCGACGGGAGGATTCGCATATGCACTGATTTTTGAGATCTAAACAAAGCGAGTCCTAAGGATGATTTCCCCTTGCCCAACATCAACACATTGGTAGACGCTACAGCAGGTCACGAAATGCTTTCCCTAATGGATGGTTTCTCAGGATACAATCAAATTCGTATCAATCCTGAAGACCAACTAAAAACGGCGTTCACAATGCCTTGGGGGACATTTTGCTATAAGGTCATGCCTTTTGGCCTTAAAAATGCTGGCGCTACCTACCAACGTGCCATGACATATATCTTCCATGATTACATGCACAAAACTATGGAAGATTACATGGATGATTTGTTAGCCAAGTCTCTTTTGCGCTCAGATCATCTCGATGACTTAAGCAAGATTCTCGATCGCCTCATAGAACATAAGGTCAGACTGAATCCCAAGAAGTGCGTATTCGATGTCACATATGGAAAACTCTTAGGTTTTATAGTCTCAAAATGAGGCATCGAAGTGGACCCAAACAAAGTCAAGGCAATCCTTGAAATGGCTCCTCTAACCACTATAAAGCAGCTCGGAAGTCTGCAAGGAAAGGTCACGTCAATTAAACACTTCATAGCGCAATTATCTGACAAATGTCGACCCATGAACAAATTATTGCACAAGGGGGTCACATTTCACTGGGATGACGAGTGCCAGTCAACCTTTGATGAAATCAAACAATACTTGGCTTCGTCGCCAGTATTGGCACCACCTAGACCAGGAGTGTCGTTCTACTTATACATCTCAGCCTATCGAGGTGGCACTGGCGCCATGCTAGCCCGGAAGAATGAACTTCACAAAGAACAAGGCTACTTACTATCTTAGTCGCACCCTGGTCGATTACTGAACTTAACTATGCATACGTTGAGAAACTCTGCTTGGCAGTGGTGTTTGTTACCAAAAAGCTACACCACTACATGTTGAGCAACACTACGTATGTTGTGTCTAAGGAGAATCCATTGCAATGCATTATGAGTCATACTTATCACAGTAGTCGCACGGCGAAATGGATCATGTTGTTGACAAAATTTGACATTGAGTTTATTGGGTAAAAATCTATCAAAGGACAAGTCATAGCCGATCAACTAGCAGAGGCTCCTCTTGAAGATGATCAGCCTTTGGTCATAGAACTACCCAATGATGGGGTCTTCCATGTCTCAGAATCACCAGATTCTAATGAGCCTGAGTCACAGGCCGACATAACCCTATTCTTTGATGGTTCTAAATGCGAGCAAGATGGTGGCATGGGAATTGTATTCTTCACACCGCAGGGTGCTCCAATTCCCCTATCATTTAAATTAAACTTCTAGTGCACCAACAATAATGCAGAATATGAAGCCTTGCTCCTAGGTATTCAGACAACAATCGCCATGAACATCAAACGACTGAACATCTTTGGTGATTCCCTGTTAATAGTCAATCAAGTCAAAGGGGTATATCAATGCAAATGCCCAATTTTGAAGGCTTACAAAGCCCTCATGGACAAATTCCTGGAAAAACTTGAGTGGTATGACATCGAGGCACTCCCTCGATCATCGAATCGTTTTGCGGACACAATGACTTCCTTGGGGTCACTAATCCCATAAGACCTTTCCGGTGATATGAAAACTATTCAAGTCAAAACCTTATCGCAATCCGCGATAGAGTGCGCAAGCTCAGACTTGACGCTAGGAATCCACATGATCCAGATTGAACCATCCTTGGATAAGTTCTTTCGAATCCGAGATCGTCTGAAATGTGTCAACTGGGAGTCCTTGTTTTCCCCCACTCCCACTAATAGCAACACAATGCTATTCTTACAAGTTCTATCCCATTCAGCATTTGTTAGGGAAGAACTTCGAAAGGGATTAGCTGTTCATACTGTCGAGGTTTTTGATCAATAGGACTAGTATTTACCCATTAGAGACTACCTCAAGTTAGGTAATCTTCCCTTTGGATTGACGCACACCGCAAAATTAACATTCAAGCAGAAAGCGGCTAAGTATGTCTTGATAGGAGGCATTTTGTATCGTCGCAGCTATGACGGAATTCTTCTTCGTTGTTTGGACCAGCAAGAGTCCACTTGGGCAGTCGCCCAAGCGCACGACGGTACATGTGGTGGTCACTTTAGTGGTATGGCCATCGCAAAGCGCATTCTTCGCATGGGATATTATTGGCCATCTTTAGAGCAATATTGTTGCGCATATGTCAAGAAGTGCATGAAATGTCAACATCATGCCAATTTGATGCACGTACCTTCCTAGGCCCTACAGACAGTCCAGTCTGCTTGGCCATTTTCATAGTGGGGCCTTGATCTAATCGAAAATATCTCCCCTGCATCGTCAGGCCATCACACGTTTATCATAACGGCCACAGAGTATTTTACTAAATGGGTGGAAGCAATTCCGTTAACCTCAACGAAAGGACCCCGCATTGTGGAGTTCATCTTGCATAACATCATATGTCATTTTGGTATTCCATCCAAAATAATATAGGATAATGGGCCATCATTCAAGAACAAAGACGTGTGTGCTTTGACCACAAAGTACAAAATTCAGCACAGCTTTTCAACGCCCTATTATCCGCAAGCAAACGGGCAAGCAGAGGCATCAAACAAAACACTAGTGGCCATCCTTAAAAAGACAGTCGCAGACAGTCATAAGGATTGGCACATACAAATCCCACTTGCCCTTTGGGCTTACCGCACTAGCATTCGGACGCCAACTGGGGCAACTCCATTTTCGCTCGTGTATGGCTCAGAGGCAGTAATGCCTCTCGAGTTGGAAATTCCTTCCCTTCGCATATCAATGCAGGACTTCATCGATGATGACATTGTGCGGCAGGCCCGGTTAGACCAACTTACGTTGCTTGACGAATGATGCGTTAATGCTCTCGAGCACTTACGTATCTACCAAGAGCGGCTTAAGAAATCTTACAACATGAAAGTTCACCTAAGGGACTTTCGGGTTGGTGATTTGGTTTTGAAGGAAAACCAAAAAAACTCTAATTTGTCGTCCCACCTAAGGGACAAGTTCATGGCAAATTGATTAGGTCCATATGTCATTGATAGCAAAATAAGACCCGGGACGTACCGGCTAGCTTCTCTTGATGGTATCAAGGAAACAGAACCCTTGAATATCAGTCATTTGCGACCATTTTATATTTAAGAGAGCCATATCCCAAAAATGCTCCAAGGATCCGTAAAATCACTTGGTCAAACCAAAAAGCTCCAAGGATTATCGCAATCACTTGGTCAAAACCCAAAAAGCTCCAAGGATTATCGCAATCACTTGGTCAAACCAAAAAAGCTCCAAGGATTATCGCAATCACTTGGTCAAACCAAAAAGCTCCAAGTATTATCGCAATCACTTGGTCAAACCAAAAAAAATCTCCAAGGATTATCGCAATCACTTGGTCAAAACCCAAAAAGCTCCAAGGATTATCGCAATCACTTGGTCACCCAAAAAGCTCCAAGGATTATCGCAATCACTTGGTCAAACCAAAAAGCTCCAAGGATTATCGCAATCACTTGGTCAAACCAAAAAAGCTCCAAGGATTATCGCAATCACTTGGTCAAACCAAAAAGCTCCAAGGATTATCGCAATCACTTGGTCACCCAAAAAGCTCCAAGGATTATCGCAATCACTTGGTCACCAAAATGCTCCAAGGATGTCCACAATCACTTGGTCAAAATCAAAAAATAATAAAAAACAACCAAAAATTTGCATCTCATATTTAGGCATACTCAAATTCATCAATCGAGAGCTCTTCTCGCACCTCATATTCATATTCACAAAAACCAATCCATCAAAAATACAAAAACATGTAGTTGCATTAAGCATTGCATCCATACATTGCATATTTGTGGTCGTATAAGTCAAAGGCACCATAGGCTGTAATTGCCCTACTAAATCCATCTTGCTCCACACTGTTCCATTTTACAAAAACAACAAAAACACCATGCATTGCTTTTACCACATTAGAGTCAGTGGTCTTCTAATGTATCAAGAGTTTTCGTGATTCAATCATCATTTTCCTCTTTAGCTCCGTAATGTACCGAGTCAAACAGATTTTACGAAGGTAGAATCATACTTGAAATACACTTTGTTACGTAACATCCCAACACAAATCAAAACACATAAAACAATTCCTAAGTTGTGTAAATGAAATATGAAACCTGCACAGTAATCCAGGTCACCAAAAGCGAAACGGTTATCTTGCTCATCCCCCTGTGCGAATGACCCCAAGAATGCTGAGAGTTGGCAAAAGGACAAGAATCCTCCCTACCCAATTCCCTAAGAATCCATAAGTTCTCAATAGTTGCAAAACATCAAAAAATTTGCAAAACATCAAAACTCCAAAATTTGACATCCTATAGTGCACACATCAAAAGGCACAAGCAATAGTGATTTTCGTCACTTCATATCCCCAATCCCTTGCTCAAAAGAAAAACCAATCAAAATAAGCCAAACGATCAAGTATCCCAATACAAGTGAAAAAAATAAGGGAGTTGACCTTGAATCCCTGGAACTCTCAGCATTCTAAAAGGTCATGAGGCAAGCCTCAGTACCGGTTAGGTTGATAACCTATCGGTCACTGGTGGCAAACTTCTCGCATGACGATATATCTATCACATTAACTTGTGTATAGATCAATGTTTGCATGTGGATGAGCTAGCCTATGGCGCCCTGGATAACACCGCAAATTAATCTAACTGAATACAACAAAGGAGTTAGTGGAGCTAATTAGGTGATCCTCAGTACAGGTTCGGTTGAAAGCCCATCCGCACCGGCGGTATCCTGATAAATACCACAATAACGAACTCAATTGCACACACAGGGATGTGAAATAGCTTGGTCAAAATCAAGTCCGATTCATACCTTGTTAAAAAGTCTTGTAAGATAAAGTACAGTCATGGCTAGTGAGTTAAAAACTGTCTGAGTCTCAGAAAACCATAGCTACATTTCTAAACCAACTGCGCTGCTTTTCACCCTTACAATACCATCAGAAAATACAAAAAAAAAAAAAAACCACATGTATACATACAAAGTGCATATAAAAAAGAAATCAAAAACATTTGCATTCATCATAACATAAGCATTCATCAAAATAAATAAACATGCATACATCCATAGTCATTAGCCATCATGCATAACAAAAATCACATCATCACATGTAAAAAACCATAATAAAATCGATATATATATATATATATATATATATATATATATATATATATATATATATATATATATATCGTCAAAAAGATGCCCGTAGGCTACAAAATCGGTCCTCAGACCCCGCAATCATATCCAAAAACCCAACCTAAGGCGTCGACCACCATGATCACGCAGGATCGGTGCGACGGGAACTACCCCCCGTAGTATGGGTCCTATGGGACCCTGAAGGGCGGCTACTACTAGCCCCCACGTCACGCCTGCTACCGCCCCCCTCATCCAATCGCCTACGACGAGATGATGCTGACTGCTCAGTCGCACTATCCCTCGTCTGACGTGAAGATCCACTGACCGAGGGCTCAGGAAGTCGCCCACCAAGGCGGATGACCTCCCTCTCCAACTCTATCCGATGTCGACACCACTCTGCCTCTCGTCGATGATAGTATGACACCGCATTGTCGCGCTATGCCAGAACTCTATACCGCTCTGCCAGCTGAGCCCGTAGGAGATCCCTCTCTCGTAGCACATCCCCCAGCTCCCGCCTCGCATCCCCCAACTCCAGATCTCGTATCTGTAGCAGCTCTGTCAGTCATGCATTTTCAGCGTGTATCTTAGACTCCACCTCCTTTGTGTCTGCCTGACAAACAGGACCCTCTGGAACAGCAGCCTACTCTGGCTCCCACTGCTCCTCCATGTCCTACATGTTCGGCTGATCAAGAGCGCCCAAGTCTACATCCTCATCCCCCACATCCAACATGTCCACATCATCCAACGGACCTCCCCAATCATCCCCTGCTGCCTCAGCACCCTCCACTGTCACCTTTGCACCTCCCAGTGGCCCCTCTCCTCTCCATCGCCATAGTACCCACCACGAGTCATACTCAGTGGTAGTCTTGATGTCATCTACGTCCGGGACGTCAATAACCGCATCTGACTCCTCGCCCAATGGCACGGTGACCGGTGGATCTAAATCCCTCTCATCTCCCCACCGTCGATAGACCACGGGCTCACCAGGCAACCCTTGGCACACCCCAAACTATCGTGTAACCCGGCTGTATGAAAAGAACTCATGCTCCATCCCGTGCCTCCCAATCAACCACCGCTCCCTACGTACCCGACGAAGCCACTCTCCAGCCTCTGGCCAGGCTGGACAGTCCCGATAAGGGTGCCAAAACACCTCCCCTGGAGTGAGCCGAGAAAATGCATCGGTATAGTGCTCTACAGCACCTGCCATCGCCGACTCTGCCCCTGCTCCGCATACCGCTGCCACAAAACTGCATAGCCTATCTCCGTGTCATCCATCGCTGCCCGAGTCGTCCACGGTAACCCGGTCGACCTCTCCACTACTATGTGTTGCCAACCCCAGCACTGCAGCAGATAACTGCAACTGACGCCCTTTCGCTGCCGATAGCGGACCGCATACAGCTCCCCGTAGAGCTGTGCCAACAATGTTTGTCCCCATCTCAAAATTAGTGGTGCCTCTATTGGGCACTCTACCAACTGCCATACCAAATCCAGCAGGTTCCATGGGAACCTCGCGCTTGACGAATTAGGGAGAAGCATGTTAGAAATAAGGCCCATCAAGAATGCATGCCTCACTCCTAACACCCCCCTCTTCTACCACCAACCAACCAAAATCTCGCCAGCCTGGCAGTCCACCTCAGCTGTCTCCACTGGGTTCGTTACACCCAGCCGCTCCCCATGCCCAAAGCATCTCGTAAGTACAACAGTCCACTGATCATGCGGCGATGTCCTAATAGGCAGTCTATCTATCGAAATCCGAAGCAACCGATAGACATCCTCCAAAGTTACAGTCATCTCCCCTGTTGAAAGATGGAACGTGTTGGTTTGCGGATCCCAAAGTTTGATCAAGGCCGTCATATAGGCCTAATCCGGGACCACAGGCTCCAGTCGAGACACCTGCTTGAGCCCAAGGGCATCAAGCCATTCCCAATCATCATCAGTCAGTGCACCCCGCGCCTCAGTAAAGGCGGTAGGTACACGATATCGGCTCCTAACCTGCAAAAGAAAACAATTCAACAAAAAAATTAAAAATCATGGAAAAGAACTGTACAAAAATAACAAAAGCAAAAAAAAATCAAATAAACAAAACAAAAACAAACCTTCAGTTCCAAGATTTCTAATCTTAACTGATTAATTCAAAAACAGAATAAAAAAAAATTCAAAAACACAAAAAAAAATATACGTCTTAGGGTTTAGGTTCTGTTAACCTAGGGTTTATTCATAAGCAAAATTTTGTGCCTAGGTTTAACTACATTTAATTGTACAATAATTCTTAGTGTCTTCAATCCAGTTTCGAGTTTAAGTTTTAAAACACATTTTGAAAAACAGCATCACAAAAAAACAATTAAATAAAACAAGTGCAAAATTAAACAAAAATAAGCTCTAGAAGACACTTACAGGTTTCGCTTCGGCTCCGCCGCTCGAACCAGTTTGTGCACTCATGATGGTAGAGAGAATTCCAGCAGCGCTTCACTTCGCAGAATTACCTCCTCCTCCCACAGCTCCAAAATCGCAAGAAAAAAAATGACACAAATGAGCCCAAATGCAAGTTTTGGCCCTTAAATAGGCCTTTTGAGCTGGAATTCGTCCTTGACTGGGACGAGCGCTCAGGTTGGCACTCGTCCCACCCAGGTACGAATTCTACAGCTAGAATTCGTCCCACCCAGGGACGAATTCAGGCCAGAACTTCAAAAACATCAAAAAATGATAAAAAATGCACTAAAAATAGACAATAAATTTGCCCGATAGGAGTGCTACTGCACCTGAAATCCAGGGCATACAAAATAGACATTGGAGTCACAAATTATCACTATCCTACTCCCTAAGAATTCTACCATAGCCAGACTGCTCCACGGGAAGACGGACTTCCGATAATTTAATCCCCAAATGGTGTCACAAAAAACAACAAAAACAACAAATAAACGCAACACAAAAACACAACAATAAGCATTGTCGGACATAAGTGCTCTTGCACTTAACCTCTAGGCAAATAAATTCGATGTCGGGGTTCAAATCCTCATTCTCCTACTTCCCCAAGAAGGCTACCATAGTCGGACCGCTCCACGGGAAGATGGATTTTCAATAATTTCACCCCATTACGACATCACCAAAAGGGTTAACACCCACCAAAAATAGGTCCAAATGTTGGAAAAATTGCACATGCTAAACGGTAAACACTCTAAAGGCACCCTTGCACAAGTCATCTTGGGTCAAGCGACTCGTCGCTTTTCTCATGAAGGTCATTCCCTCATCGATTCGTCGCTTGAGGGGGTAGTCACACTTAGTCACCAATCAACAATCACACACCCAATTAAGGAAAACGACATGCATTCAAAGAATCATTGACAAAGACAATTACGCTCCTGCTTGGGGCAGTAAACAAGCAACAATCAAATCAATCAAACACTTGGCATTTTGTGAATCATGAACACAAGGTTCCCCTAAGGATAAAAGGTTGCGCCCTTTGCCTAATCATGACTGATCAATGTCCAAGCTCAAGTCACACCTCACCAAAATAGGTTAACACTTGAAATCAAACTCCTTAGCTTGTAAGAAGCAAGGATTCAAGAATGCTTGCCCTTTCCATGCTTGGGGCATCAAAATATGGTTAGGTTACCAAGAAACCCTAATCATTAGTGCTTTGGTTATCTATTTTTGTTCGGCACTGCACTATGCACATCGCATCCCAAAAAGGGGCATCTGTAGACACCAAAATAGCACCAATCTGATTATGTGACTGCAAACACTGATTGCGTTGACAAACACAGCCCCCAGGGCAGCCCTCAGAGGTCAAACAGTGGTCCTAACCACTTTCATAGAAATTTTGTAAGGTCAGGAAGAAATTTGGCACATTTAGACACTTTTCTCAGTATTCATCTCACCCAGGGACGAATACTAACTGGAATTCGTCTCACCCAGGGACGAATTCTGAAATGTCTCTGGTAGGGACGAATTCTGAGTTTAACGGGCAAAAAGAAAAATGGTGCCAAGTGGCAGCCCAGGACAGTCAGTTGATGACTCCTGCCTCGCACGCGTGTGTGGGTGGATAGATAGGCCGTTAGAGGACTGTCACAAGGGCAGTTATGAAAGCCCAAGTCATGGAGGACTCTCCTCCCTCATGGGAAGACATAACCGCCACATGGCACCTATGACCAACACATGGCACTTATGCTTCCCTCTCAAAAGAGACCCCATGGGTCTATAAAAGGTGGGACTTTTCTCACCCAAAATATACAGATTAGAGGCGATTTCAAAAAATGAAGTGCTGTCCGATTGAATACCCACTTGCATCCTTTTGGTTCACCTTCTCACATCCACTAATCTCTTTTGCAAGGGAGGTTATTGGGTGGCTTTTGGAAGTGTGCATCCAACCTAAATCCAACATTTGACCACCTTACACCACCAATTCGTAGACATCCCAATCCTAAGAGGTTTTGGGCCCATCCCTAGTGGATTGGCACCGAAATCAAGTGCCAACGGTGGGAGGCCCACTTGGGCACCCCCGCACTTTCTAAGTTTTATTCTAAAAGCATTCTAGATTACTTATTCATGTTGCATTTTGTAGACACCAAAACAACACCCATCCGATTATGTGACTGCAAACACTGATCGCTTTGACAAACACAGCCCCCAGGGCAGCCCTCAGAGGTCAAACAGTGGTCCTAACCACTTCCATAGCAATTTTGTAAGGTCAGGAAGCAATTTGGTACAATTAGACACTTTGCCCAGTACTCGTCTCACCCAGGGACGATTACTAACTTGCAATCGTCCCACCCAGGGACGATTGTTTTAATCGTCCCACCCAGGGACGATTACCAAGTTTAACGGGCAAAACGACAAACGACGCCAAGTGGCAGCCCAGAATCGCTCAGTTGATGACTCCTGCCTTGCACGCGTGTGTAGGTGGACAGAAGGGCCGTTAGAGGACTGTCACAAGAAGCAATTATGAAAACACAAGTCAATGGAGGACTCCCCTCCCTCATGGGAAGACAAGACTGCCACATGGCGCCTATGACCAACACATGGCATTTGTGCTTCCCTCCCAAAAGAGACCCCTGGGGTCTATAAAAGGTGGGACTTTTCTCACCCAAAAATAGAGAGGTTGAAGGAGTTTTCAAGCAACGAAGTGTCGCCGAATTGGAGACCCACTTGCATCCCCTTTTAGTCATCTTCCCACATCCACCAATCTCTTTTGCAAGGGAGGTTGTTGGGTGGCCTTTGGAAGCTCGAACTTGACCCAAATCCAACAAATGGACACCAGAACCAACCAATTCGCCGACCCCCCACTCCTAAGAGATTTTGGGCCCATCCCAAGTGGATTGGTGCCAAAATCAAGTTCCATCGGTGGGCTGCCCACTTGGGCACCCCGCACCTTTTGGATTTAGTTGTAGTTCATTTTCTGTCATTTGTTCATATTCCATGTTATTCTCTCATTGTTCAATAGTTCGGAATCTTGAATCTTGATTTCAAAAGGTTTTCATCGAATATTATCATGCTTTTGTTATTTTGGTTGTCCCACTGACTTGCAGGTAACAACGTCCAATTTCTCGGTGATGGAGGCCAAATTGGGAGAATCCGACCATCTGGGTCGTCCCAAAATGGCCCCAATTACATAACCCCCTTGTTTGCAGGCATTTTGCAGGTCTCGGGAATCGACATTGGAGCAGCGGCAGGTCGGCTTCTTCAACACAGTATCAATCGTCCCTGCAGGGGACGATTAACAACAGCAATCGTCCTTCCAGGGGACGATTAACAGCAGCAATCGTCCTTCCGAGGGATGATTACCAGGTAAACGCAGATTGGCCGGCCGTCTCAGGGGCAATGGCCTTTTGGTAACATTTCCCGTCTTCTGTCAAGTTTTCAAGCCATTTGGACTTACTGTATTTATCGTTTCGTGCAGATGTTTACATGCGTATTTCGTTGATTTTAAGAGAACGAACCCCTTTCATTTGCAGCAGGTGCTACTGACATTTTCATTGTTTCTTTGACTGCAGGAAAAGCAATCAGAGGTGAAGAACTTATCCACATCAGCGGCGGCAGCATCTTGGCCCGCCCATTGCAATCGTGGGCACGCGGGAAGAGGAAGACTAGGTCACACATTTGTAATGAAGACAAATTTAACGCTCCTAGCCCCCAAAAGGGGAGGAGACGTCTATGTAACCGAGGATAAGATATTTTAATAAAGAGGGCTGTGATTTCTTTGCATCTTGTCTTTCGTTTCCAAGTTGTCTCCTTTCTCTGTTTTAGTGCATAGGATCAAAGCGTTACATTTTCGTTTTATGTTGCATAGCTAGTGTTTCCTTTGCCCGGAATCTCGTGCTTTCAATGGCGATCACGGTGGGACCCTGTCCCCTATTTTTAAAATCACAGAAACTGATTGAATTTTTTTTTGTGTTTGTGCTTGACAGGTACATTTTTCTTCTTGCAGACTGTTAATCGTCTCTGCAAGGGACGATTTCTGTTCGGAAATCGTCTCACCCTGGGACGATTGTAAAATCGTCTCTGCAAGGGACGATTTCTATTCTGGAAATCGTCTCACCCTGGGACGATTGTAAAATCGTCTCTGCAAGGGACGATTTCTGTTCTGTTAATCGTCTCACCAAGGGACGATTTTCTGTCTGCAACTTTTCAGAGCAAAATTTCAGAGGCAACTGGAGCAGGCAGAGAAGAGGTAGGGATTTTCATCATCTCTATTGAAATTTTCTGTTTCTGTTTCTGTTTCTTTGACTGTTTTCATTTTAGCTTGCATTGCTTAGGAAAAGTCATTCATGCATGTTTCATTTTCGTTGGATAAAATGAACCTCACACACTCCACGAAACAATTTTAAACCAAGGAGCCGGTCGTAAGACCTCAGCCCTTGATCAAGACCATTGGTGGATTTAATCACCACCTTGGCTTGATTTGCATACATTTCCCGATTGTCAACTCGTTGTTAGGCGTAAATCCCGACGAAGACAGATCGAGCGTAGCAGGGGTGATTCCCATGCGCGCGAGGATAAGTTTTCTATGGTAGGTGCCATTAACAGGACAATCCCCCTTCCGTACCGCCTACGTACCACGTACCTTCTGCTCTCACGTACCTATAGTCTCCCTCTCGTAAGGGCGGGTATATAGAGAGGTTGGTATATCGGCCTGGCCGGTATATTGAAGGGGCGACCTTTTGGGAGTTATAAGAGCCTACATGATGCATTTAAACGTTCTACAAAACCTACAAAAACAAAACAAAACACCAAAATACACTAAACCGATCTAGGGCACACCAAGAATCCTTAAAAGAGATAATCACGGTTTTGTGAATGTGTGTGTTTAATTCTGTTTAGTATAGACAAAAAAAAAAAAAAATCATTAAAAACAAGATAAAAATCTACTTAGATAGTGTGGACGCACCGCAATGGTGTACACCCACAGCCAAGCCCAATCAAGGGCAGCAGCTCCGGAAGGTACACAAGAAGCAAGCACAAGTCGCCTTCGCTTCGATCCCTGAGGATTTGGTCATACCGCCTTATCGGTCTAACCTACAAAAGTATCCAATTCAAAATCCTCGATGGGGTATGCCCATTCAAAGCAGCCCCTCTCGAAAAGACGCCCTACATGCAGACCTTAATGTAAACAGAGAATCGCCCTCTCAAGCTAGACATGAGTGGCCACAGCGCGATAAAGCGCTAACGGGGCACACTGTCCATTTGGAGGGACAACGTGGATATGGCGTCCCTTCTTTACCTCTCATCAGAACAGAGAGACCAAATCCAGAGCGTAGGGCTCCTTACACAGGGCGACCTAACTCCGCCTGCCCCTTACGCACCTATGAGAGAGAACATGAGGAAGATCATCGCATTCCTCAAGGACAACAACATACAACGCGGGAACCTTATGCTTCTGCACCAGCCGGATATCATGATCACCCCTTGAGGCCAGAACCTCGAGCACATACAGCCTACCTCGATAGAGGGAAGCGACCCCTTGAGATTTTAGAGCATCAAAACCGAGGTAAACCCATAGGAGGAACATTTGAACCTTTTGAACAAAATAGGGTAGATCAAATTGATCCGGCTGTCGCCAGATATACCACCCGTCAAGCCCAAATCATGCGGCTTAAACAAAGTCAACAAGAGATAGAGTATCAATACCGCTTGGATAAAGAACGCATGCAACGTGAAGCGGATGAGTTACAATATGAAATACTTGAGAGAGGGCCAACCCCTCGCGTCCAAAGAGCCGAACAACATGAGAGGCATAACCCTTTAACGCAGGACAGGTCTCCACGACCTCGTCAAGCTCTGCCGCCAAGACCTCATAGATTCGAGAGGGAAGCAACTCCTCGAAACAATGATAGGTACCTTCAGCAAGAGCTTGATCAGGGTCAGAGGTTTCGCCCAGAAACTCCTCAAGAATTTTATGAGGAGTACGAACCAGAAATAGAATATGTTGAAACTCCCCATCAAGGCAGGAGGGATGCCATTCGGCCACCCCTCCATAGGCCTCCAGTTTACCGTAACTTGCAACAAGAGCGAACAAGAGAGGAAGAAATAAAATCTTCCGATGCATACCAAGCGCTATTGGAGCGTTTGGAGTCTGTGGAAACAAAAGCTGCTGGGCATCAAAAACCCACATTACGTCTACTCCGCAGTAATCCGGTGCATCCTTCGATGCTTGCGCCTCTTTACCCTGAACACTTCAAGTTGCCTCAATTGGCAATTTTTAAAGGTGAGGAAGACGCACAAGAGCACGTTACAAGATTTATAAGCCAATGCTTCGCAATCCAAGATAATGACGCATTGTCGCTTAGAACATTCATAACCACATTCGCAGTGCCCTGCCTCGGATTGGTTCACACAGCTGCCCAAACACAGCATAAGCAGCTTAGATCGCCTAGTAGATGCGTTTCTTGAACGCTTCGCCTTCAACACAAGGAAGAAGGCATCACTTAGTGATCTTGCTAGCCTTAAACAATTTGAGGAGGAAACAATGGCAGCGTACGGGAACCGATGGAGAGCTTTGCTTTCTAAGTTACCCTACCGTCCTCCCATGTCGGACCTCACGCAAATGTTCGCAAAAAGTTGCTTAAAATCAATCTCCGGTCTATTGTTGCTCGCGACAATACGACAGCCTAGAAGAAGCTTTGGCCCAAGCCAGACTTATAGAAGAGATTAAGATAGGCGAAGGCGCAATTGCCAAGCCTAAGAAGAAAGAGTGGAACAAAACCACTAAAATCGGGACAACGCAACCACAACACGCTGCAGTCAATCAAGTTGCGATAAATGTTCCCGCGCTTGTGCAAGAAACGCAGCCTCAAAAGGCTAACTACCAGGCAGTGCCTCCTACTTACGAAAGAGATAACAGAAGACAGGAGCAGAGATCAGCAGCGTCGCCCTAGGCGACAATTCACCCCATATGCGGAGTCTAGGGACTCCTTATTTGACCGCTTGTCAACGGCAAATTTAGTTACTCTGCCAGAAATCCAAATTTTTGACCCTAACATTCCCAAGCCTAGGGGGTATAGGGAGGAATTGTATTGCAGATTCCATAGGCGCAAGAGGACATGACCTAAATGGGTGCTGGAAATTCAAAGAACTAGTCCAGGATTTGATCGATAACAGAACATTGGTCGTGGACAACCCCATCGCACCAAACAACCAACAAATGGGGGTATTCAAGGACCCCTTGCCCGCCCACGAGGCATCAGACAAAACCGCTCCAGATTAACGAGGTGCGACAAGATCTTCCCGCGCAAGGATTTGTGGGAATGATTAGCATTGTAACAAGGAACAGAAGATACCCAGCAGTTGCCCCCGAGGTAGCTGCGAGGGAAGTTCCGTCGACATCGCAGCCTCAACAACGCCCAACGCAGTTACCTCCGCCTAGACCTGAGGTCACGATACGAACCAAACTCACGCAGAGTTTGCGGACCACGTCGGCTAGGTCTGTCCATCTACGAGCTTATTCAACAATCAGCTCCCCATAGAGAAGCTCTTATGGACATTTTAAAAGCCATTGAAGTACAACCCCACGAAGCAAATTCTTTCAACGCCTTCGTGGGACATGTGAAACAATGTACGGAGCCCGTCATCACATTCAGAGAAGACGAGGTCAAAACGATATCAAATGACATGCCGGATCCACCCCTGCACGTTATCGCGCGGGTCAACGGGATCCCGTACAAGAGAGTGCTGATAGATACTGGCTCGTCCAGTAACATTATAACCACTGCAGCGTTAAAACATTTAAAACTGCCAGCCTCTCACATCACCGCTTCCACGTACACACTGCGAGCTTTTAACGATGCAATTTGCTCGACAGTCGGCATAGTTGTTCTGCCTATCCAGGTAGGACAAAAGTCAATACCCACACTGTGCCATGTGCTGGAAGGCGAAATGGCTTATAATATACTGCTAGGGCGGCCTTGGATCAGGGACATGAAGTGTGTCCCCTCGATCGCACACCAGTGCTTGAAGTATGCCTATGAAGGGCAAATACATGTAGTCCCAATGGACTTAGAGCCCTTCAAGTATTGCAATGCGGTACAATTCATACCTCAATCGACCCTCCCATCAACGCATTTGGATTTTCAATTAAATCCATCTAAACAGGGTCCGATACCGCAGGCACCACTGGTGGCCAACAAGGCAAAATCCCAGCCAGGTGAGACTTCATCACCTACTCCTTCATCATCAACGCCACCTATCATGGCCCAACAAAAGGACAAGGGAAAGCAAATCATGGAAGAGGTTAAGCCTCTAGAAGAGGGGTTGCCCACGATTTCAACGATATCAACAGAGGAAACACCCAACACAACACAAACCAAGACTCCTGAACAACCAAACATGGAATGGACTCAGGAAGGACTACCGTTTCCTCCCACCCAATCATCAACAATCATTGTTGAAATGGCCAGTACAGGCCTGGGGGAATACTTAGTGCAAAATGTTGTGGCAACCCCCACATTGGAGTCAATGCAGGACATGGGAAGACCTCGCCTTCCCATAGGGACAATTGTTCCACTAGGCTACCCTCCCAACCAGACGAATTTTGTGTATGGGGGCCTTGATCATGGTTTCGAACCATGCGAACAAAAGGAAACAGATGAAGAGCCTTTTGTCGAAAACATCAATTATCTGTCAAACCCAGAATTTGCCCTAAAATATCTCGACCAATGCAATTGGCATGGGTATGGGCTAGGCAGATATGAGCAAGGGATGCGGATCCTTTGCCAACCAAGATATCAGATGCCATATGACAAGTCAGGGGTAGGGTTCAACCATCCCCGGCCATTAGACATCTTGGTTGAAAATATGCAAGGCCTAGAAATAGGCAACAAGGGGGGATTGGCACAAGACCCGTACGCCAATCCAAACACAGAATACACATTAGGGGATTATCTCCCATGGTCTACAAACACCCCCGGAAATAGCAATAATCCCTCTCCTTTGCTAGAGAGAGGTGAAAGTTCAGAGAGCAATCCTCAAAGAGAACAACAACGGCTTCCAGACATTTTTCTGAAACTGTTCCCCTTAGAGGTTCCAGATGAAATAACACAGTCTCAAAAGAATCAGGTCCCTCCACTAAGAGTGGAACAACCGCAATGGGACCAGATTAATTCACTGGAACAGGAAGAGTCCTCAACATCGCAAGCAACAGATGCTGAAGAGGATGAACAATTTTGGATCTATGAAAGTGAGTCAAAAGACGAGACTGAAATGGACTATCTCAGACATGCACGACGACATCACCGCGCTCTAACTCATGAAGATCTAATGGGACAAATGGGTATACGGTTAGGACATGAATGGCACGTAGACCCAGCGAGGTGGGACCAAGTGTTAGACCTATGGCTCCAAATTCAAGATGAGCATCGTCCACCTCGAGATCCCATCATGACAGCAGTACCAAGGGAAGACCCCGCCTTCCTTTTCACACATAGAGATGAGTTTGCACCTAGAGAGGATCCATTCGTGCCTGTTCCCGTAGAGCCAGATCCAGAGTATAGGGAACATCTAAAAGAATCAAGTCATCACACCCGTGGTTCCGGAGACCAAATTCATTCCATCCACATGATCTCCATTGATTTGACCACACCCATCCGCAATCCGACCGATCCATCATGGTCATTGCATCTAGACATGGATGCCATCGATTGGGATCGCGTCAATTCACCATTGTCACCATCGTAGTATCGGCCTTTCGGTGAAATGCTTCATTTTACCCCAAGGACAACTCAGGATATTTTTCAAGTCGAAGAGGGACCCGAGGTTCCAAACGTAGATCTTAACTCAGCCGATGATATCCATTTAATCCCAACTCCACATCACTTGGAGGACGGATCTCACATGTCGACCGAGGAGACGACCGACGTAGACATCGGCATGCATCCAATGAATCCACGGATTCTCAAGTTGGGGGTAAGCCTTTCCCCCGAGGAGCAAGCCGATTACATTGCCCTTCTTAAAGAAAAGAAGGAGGTTTTTGCATGGTCGTACAAAGATATGCCAGGACTAGACCCGCAACTAGTCATGCACAATTTAACGCTTGATCCGAAAATCAAGCCTGTAAAGCAAAAACTAAGAAAGATGCACCCAACAAGGGCCTTGATGGTCAAATACAAATTGCAAAAGTTGTTGGATGCACAATTTGTCATCTCACGTGGATTATCCGCCATGGTTGTCCAACATGGTTCCCGTCAAGAAGCCCGACGGGAGGATTCGCATATGCACCGACTTTCGAGACCTAAACAAAGCGAGTCCTAAGGATGATTTCCCCTTGCCAAGCATCGACGCATTGGTAGACGCTACAGCAGGTCACGAAATGCTCTCCCTAATGGACGGTTTCTCAGGATACAATCAAATTCGTATCAATCCTGAAGACCAACTCAAAACGGCATTCACAACGCCTTGGGGGACATTTTGCTATAAGGTCATGCCTTTTGGCCTTAAAAACGCTGGCGCTACATACCAACGTGCTATGACGTATATCTTCCATGATTACATGCACAAAACTTTGGAAGATTACATGGATGATTTGTTAGCCAAGTCTCTCTTGCGCTCAGATCATCTCGGTGACTTAAGCAAGATTCTCGATCGCCTCATAGAGCATAAGGTCGATCGAATCCCAAGAAGTGCGTGTTCGGCGTCACATCCGGAAAACTCTTGGGTTTTATAGTCTCAAAGAGAGGCATCGAAGTGGACCCAAACAAAGTCAAGGCAATCCTTGAAATGGCTCCCCCAACCACTATCAAGCAACTCAGAAGTCTGCAAGGAAAGGTCGCGTCGATTAAACGCTTCATAGCGCAATTATCTGACAAATGCCGACCAATGAACAAATTATTGCACAAGGGGGTCACATTTCATTGGGATGACGAGTGCCAGTCAGCCTTTGACGAAATCAAACAATACTTGGCTTCGTCGCCAATATTGGCACCACCTAGACCAGGTGTGCCGTTCTACTTATACATCTCAACCATCGAGGTGGCACCGGGCGCAATGCTAGCCCGGAAGAATGAACTTCACAAAGAACAGGCTACTTACTATCTTAGCCGCACCCGGTCGGCTACGAACTTAACTATGCATACGTTGAGAAACTCTGCTTGGCAGTGGTGTTTGCTACCAAGAGGCTACGCCATTACATGCCGAGCAACACGACGTATGTTGTGTCTAAGGAGAATCCATTGCGATACATGATGAGTCGTACTTATCATAGTAGTCGCACGGCGAAATGGATCATGTTGTTGACGGAATTTGACATTGAGTTTATTGGGCAAAAATCTATAAAAGGACAAGTCATAGCCGATCAACTAGCAGAGGCTCCTCTTGAAGACGATCAGCCTCTAGTCATAGAACTACCCGATGATGAGGTCTTCCATGTCTCATAATCGCCAGATTCTGAAGAGCCTGAGTCTCAGGCCGACATAACCTTATTTTTTGATGGTTCTAAATGCGAGCAAGGTGGTGGCGCAGGAATTGTATTCTTCACACCGCAGGGCGCTCCAATGCCCCTGTCATTTAAATTAAACTTCCAGTGCACCAACAACAATGCGGAATATGAAGCCTTGCTCCTAGGTCTTCAAACAGCAATCGCCATGAATATCAAAAGATTGAACATCTTTGGCGATTCGCTGTTAATCGTCAATCAAGTCAAAGGGGTATATCAATGCAAATGCCCAGTTCTAAAGGCCTATAAAGCCCTCGTGGATAAATTCCTGGCAAAACTTGAGTGGTATGACATCGAGGCACTCCCTCGATCATCGAATCATTTTGCGGACACAATGGCCTCCTTGGGGTCACTAATCCCGCAAGACCTTTCCGGTGATATAACAACCATTCAGGTCAAAACCTTATCGCAACCCGCGATGGAGCGCGCAAGCTCAGATTTGACGCCAGGAGTCCACATGATCCAGATCGAACCATCTTCGGATAAGTTCTTTCGAATCCGAGACTATTTGAAACATGCCAACTGGGGGTCTTTGTTCTCCCCCACTCCCATTAATAGCAACACAACGCTATTCTTACAAGTTCTATCCCAATCAGCATTTGTTAGGGAAGAACTCCAAAAGGGATTGACTGTTCAAACTGTCGAGGTATCCGATCAACGGGACTGGTATTTACCCATAAGAGACTACCTCAAGTTAGGTAATCTACCCTTTGGATTGACGCACGCCGCAAAACGAACATTCAAACAGAAAGCGGCAAAATATGTCTTGATAGGAGACATTTTGTATCGTCGCAGCCTACGACGGAATTCTTCTTCGTTGCTTGGACCAGCAAGAGTCCACTTGGGCAGTCACCCAAGCGCATGACGGTACATGTGGCGGCCACTTCAGTGGTATGGCCATTGCAAAGCGCATTCTTCGCATGGGCTATTATTGGCCATCTTTAGAGCGAGATTGTTGCGCGTATGTCAAGAGGTGCGTAAAATGTCAACATCATGCCAATTTGATGCACGTACCTTCCCATGCCCTACAGACAGTCCGACCGCTTGGCCATTTTCGTAGTGGGGCCTCGATCTAATCGAAAAGATCTCCCCTGCATCGTCAAGCCGTCACACGTTTATCATAACGGCCACGTAATATTTTACCAAATGGGTGGAAGCAATTCCGTTAACCTCTACGACAGGACCCCGCATTGCGGAGTTCATTTTGCATTACATCATATGTCATTTTGGTATTCCATCCAAAATAATCTCGGATAATGGGCCATCATTCAAGAACAAAGACGTGCGTGCTTTAACCACAAAGTACAAAATTCAGCACAACTTTTCAACACCCTATTATCCGCAAGCAAATGGGCAAGCAGAGGCGTCAAACAAAATGCTAGTCGCCATCCTTAAAAAGACCGTCGCAGACAGTCATAAGGATTGGCACATACAAATCCCACTTGCCCTTTGGGCTTATCGCACTAGCATTCGGACGCCCACCGGGGCAACTCCGTTTTCACTAGTGTATGGCTCAGAGGCGTAATGCCTCTCGAGTTGGAAATTCCTTCCCTCCGCATATCAATGCAAGAGTTCATCGATGATAACACTGTGCGGCAGGCCCGATTAGACCAACTTACGTTGCTTGACGAACGACGCGTTAATGCTCTCGAGCACTTACGTATCTATCAAGAGCGGCTTAAGAGAGCTTACAACATGAAAGTTCACCTAAGAGACTTTCGGGTTGGTGATTTGGTTCTGGAAGGAAAACCAACAAAACTCTAATTTGCCGTCCCATATGAGAGACAAATTCACGGCAAATTGGTTAGGTCCTTATGTCATTGATAGCAAAATAGGACCAGGAACGTACAGGCTAGCTTCTCTTGACGGTATCAAGGAAACAGAACCCTTGAATATCAGTCATTTGCGACCATTTCATATCTAAGAAAGCCATATACCAAAAAAAAAAAAAAAAAAAAAAAACAAAAAGCTCCAAGGATTATCGCAATCTCTTGGTCAACCCAAAAAGCTCCAAGGATTATCGCAATCTCTTGGTCAACCCAAAAAGCTCCAAGGATTATCGCAATCTCTTGGTCACCTAAAAAGCTCCAAGGATTATCACAAATTCTTGGTCAACCCAAAAAGCTCCAAGGATTATCGCAATCTCTTGGTCAATACAAAACCTCCAAAGATTATCGCAGTCTCTTGGTCAAAAAAAAAAAAAAACAAATATCATCAAAAACAACAAAGATTTGCATCTCAGTTCTAGGCATACTCAAATTCATCAAAAAACAACAAAAACACCAAGCATAACTTTTACCACACTACAGTCAGTGGTCTGGGAATGTACCAAGAGTTTCAGTGATTCAGTCATCATGTTCATCTTTAGCCATGTAGTGTATCAAGTCGAACAGATTTTACGAAGGTAGAGTCATACTTGAAATACACCTTGTTACGTAACATCCCAACACAAATCAAAACACTAAAATTCCCAAATTGTGTGAACGAAAGACGAAACCTGCAAAATAATCTAGGTCACCAAAAGCGAAACGGTTATCTTGCTCATCCCCCTGTGCGAATGACCCCTAGAATGCCGAGAGTTGGCAAAAGGACAAGCATCCTCCCTACCCAATTCCCTAAGAATCCCTAAAGTTCTCAAAAGTTGCAAAACACAAAAGCAAAATGTCAAAACTCCAAATTTGACAAACTATAGTGCACACATCAAAAGGCACAAACAACAGTGATTTTCGTCACTCCATATCCCCAATCCCTTGCTCAAAAAAAAAAAAAAACAAATCAAAATAAACAGTGATCTCATCACTACAATGAGCAAGTATCCCAATACAATTGAAGAAAA
Organism: Wollemia nobilis; assembly: GCA_028583015.1. Classification (NCBI taxonomy): domain Eukaryota; kingdom Viridiplantae; phylum Streptophyta; class Pinopsida; order Araucariales; family Araucariaceae; genus Wollemia; species Wollemia nobilis. The sequence continues at coordinate 7,343 of JAQPPZ010004511.1, read as the reverse complement.
GAAGGGAGTTGACCTTGAATCCCTGGAACTCTCAGCATTCTATAGGTCATAAGGCAAGCTTCAGTACCAATTTGGTTGATAGCCTATCGGTAATGTAAGTAAACCTCCCGCATGACGATATATCTCGTCACATTAACTTGCGTACGGATCAATGTTTGCATGTGGATGAGCTAGCTTATGGCATCCTGGATTACACCGCGTGAATAATCTTAGTACATACAACAAAGGAATTCGTGGAGCTAATTAGGTGATCCTCGAGACGAGTTCGGTTGAAAGCCCATCTGGCACTGGCGGTATCCTGATAAATACCACAATAATGAACTCAATTGCACACACAGGGATGTGAAATAGCTTGGTCAAAAACAGGTCTGATTCATACCTTGTTCAAAAATCATGTAAGATAAAGTACAGTCGTGGCTAGTGAGCTAAAACCGCCTGAGTCTCAGAAAACCTTAGCTACATTTCTAAACCAACTGCGCTACTTTTCATCCTCGCAAATACCATCAAAAAATACAAAAACAGAAAAACCATGCACAGAAATCACCTAAAAACAAAATAACAGAGCTCTAAACAGTCTATGGTACCATAGCCAAACATCACAAATCCATTCATCCGTTTCATCTCTGCATATCACATATAAATAAAAATTTGCATTCATCATAGCATATGCATCCATCAAAATAAATCAACATAATACATCCATATTCATCAACCATCATGCACAAGATCAAAGAAAATCAAAACAACAAAAACATCACAAAAAAAGCAACACAAAAAAAAGCAATAAACATTGCCACACATAAGTGCTCTTGCACTTAAACTCTTGGCATAGCAAAACTGATATCGAGGTTTACATTGTCACTATCCTACTCCCTAAGAAGGCTACTATAGCCGGACCGCTCCACGGGAAGACGGATTGTCGACAATTTAATCCCCAAATGATATCACAAAAACAACAAAAACAACAAAACATGCAAAATAAAAATAAAGCAATAAGAATTGCCGGACATAAGTGCTCTTGCACTTAACCTCTAGGCAAACAAAATCGATGTCGAGGTCCAAATTATCGCTCTCCTACATCCCCAAGAAGGCTACAATAGCCGGACCGCTCCACGGGAAGTTAGATTTTCGATGATTTCACCTCATTACGGCATCACCAAAAGGGTTAACACCCACCAAAAATAGGTCCATATGTTGGAAAAATTGCACACGCTTAACGGTAAACCCTTTAAAGGCACCCTTGCACAAGTCATCTCGAGTCAAGCGACTCGTCGCTTCTCTCACAAAGGTCATTCCCTCATCGATTCGTCGCTTGAGGGGGTAGTCACACTTAGTCACCAACCAACAATCACACACCCAATTAAGGAAAACGACATGCATTCAAAGAATCATTGACAAAGACAATCACGCTCCCGCTTGGGGCAGTAAACAAGCAACAATCAAATCAATCAAACACTTGGCATTTCGTGAATCATGAATACAAGGTTCCCCCGAGGTAAAAACGCCCTTCGCCTATTCATGACTGATCAATGTCTAAGTTCAAGTCACACCTCACCAAAACAAGTTAACACTTGAAATCAAATTCCTTAGCTCGTCAGAAGCAAGGATTCAAGAATGCATGCCCTTTCCATACTTGGGGCATCAAAAGTTGGTTAGGTTACCAAGAAACCCTAATCATTAGTGCTTTGGTTATCTATTTTTGCTCAGCATTGCGTCGCCCGCAGCGCTTCCCAAAAAGGGGCATCTGTAGACACCAAAACAGCACCCATCCGATTATGTGACTGCAAACACTGATCGCTTTGACAAACACAGCCCCCAGGGCAGCCCTCAGAGGTCAAACAGTGGTCCTAACCACTTCCATAGCAATTTTGTAAGGTCAGGAAGCAATTTGGTACAATTAGACACTTTTCCCAATACTCGTCTCACCCAGGGACGATTACTAACTTGCAATCGTCCCACCCAGGGACGATTGTTTTAATCGTCCCACCCAGGGACGATTACCAAGTTTAACGGGCAAAACGACAAACGACGCCAAGTGGCAGCCCAGAACGGCCGCTTGATGACTCCCGCCTTGCACGCGTGTGTAGGTGGACCGAAGGGCCGTTAGAGGACTGTCACAAGAAGCAATTATGAAAACACAAGTCAATGGAGGACTCCCCTCCCTCATGGGAAGACAAGATTGCCACATGGCGCCTATGACCAACACATGGCATTTGTGCTTCCCTCCCAAAAGAGACCCCTGGGGTCTATAAAAGGTGGGACTTTTCTCACCCAAAAATAGAGAGGTTGAAGGAGTTTTCAAGCAACGAAGTGTCGCCGAATTGGAGACCCACTTGCATCCCCTTTTAGTCATCTTCCCACATCCACCAATCTCTTTTGCAAGGGAGGTTGTTGGGTGGCCTTTGGAAGCTCGAACTTGACCCAAATCCAACAAATGGACACCAGAACCAACCAATTCGCCGACCCCCCACTCCTAAGAGATTTTGGGCCCATCCCAAGTGGATTGGTGCCAAAATCAAGTTCCATCGGTGGGCTGCCCACTTGGGCACCCCGCACCTTTTGGATTTAGTTGTAGTTCATTTTCTGTCATTTGTTCATATTCCATGTTATTCTCTCATTGTTCAATAGTTCGGAATCTTGAATCTTGATTTCAAAAGGTTTTCATCGAATATTATCATGCTTTTGTTATTTTGGTTGTCCCACTGACTTGCAGGTAACAACGTCCAATTTCTCGGTGATGGAGGCCAAATTGGGAGAATCCGACCATCTGGGTCGTCCCAAAATGGCCCCAATTACATAAACCCCTTGTTTGCGGGCGTTTTGCGTGTCTCGGGAATCGACATTGGAGCAGCGGCAGGTCGGCTTCTTCAACACAGTATCAATCGTCCCTGCAGGGGACGATTAACAGCAGCAATCGTCCTTCCAGGGGACGATTAACAACAGTAATCGTCCTTCCGAGGGACGATTACCAGGTAAACGTAGATTGGCCGGCTGTCTCAGGGGCAATGGCCTTTTGGTAACATTTCCCGTCTTCCGTCAAGTTTTCAAGCCATTTGGACTTACTGTATTTACTGTTTCAGGCAGATGTTTACATGCGTATTTCGTTGATTTTAAGAGAACGAACCCCTTTCATTTGCAGCAGGTGCTACTGACATTTTCATTGTTTCTTTGACTCGCAGGAAAAGCAATCAGAGGTGAAGAACTTATCCACATCGCTGGCGGCAAGCATCTTGGCCCGCCCATTGCAATCGTGGGCACGCGGGAAGAGGAAGACTAGGTCACACATTTGTAATGAAGACAAATTTAACGCTCCTAGCCCCCAAAAGGGGAGGAGACGTCTATGTAACCGAGGATAAGATATTTTAATAAAGAGGGCTGTGATTTCTTTGCATCTTGTCTTTCGTTTCCAAGTTGTCTCCTTTCTCTGTTTTAGTGCATAGGATCAAAGCGTTACATTTTCGTTTTATGTTGCATAGCTAGTGTTTCCTTTGCCCGAAATCTCGTGCTTTCACATTTTGTGTTATTCTGTCTGGTGAATTCATAGCTTCAATTTCATAACATTTTGCTCAGGTTTTGTTATGCCTTTTGTCGCTTTGTTGTTATACTAACTTGCAGGCGGAGATATCAAATTCTTGAGGATAGAGGCCAAATTGGGAGAATCCAACCATCTGGGTCGTCCCAAAATGGCCCCAATTACACAACCCCTCTGTTTTTAGGTTTTTTGGAGGTCTCAGGATTCGACATTGGAGCAGCATCAGGTCGGCTTTTCCAACACAGAAGAATTCGTCCCACCGAGGGACGAATAGCAGTCAGAATTCGTCCTGCCTAGGGACGAATTCTAGTTGAAGGCAGATTGGCCGACTGTCTCGATGGCAGTGGCCCTCTGGTGATGTTTTCTGTCCTCTGTCAGGTTTTCAGGCCATTTGGACTCACTTTACCCACTGTTTCATACAAATGTTTACATGCATCTTTTGGCGATTTTAGAGAACAAACACTTTTTATTTGCAGCAGGTGCTACTGACATCTTTGTTGTTTCTTTGTTCACAGGAGGAGCAGCAGAAGCTAAGGACTCATCAACATCAACGACGGCATCGTCTTGGCCCGCCCATCTCAAGTGTGGGCACGCGGAAAGAGGAACCTTAAGTCTCGATTGTAATCAAATTATTTTAACGCTCCTAGCCCCTGAAAAGGGAGGAGGCGTATTTGTAACAGAGATCAAGAGAATTTAATGAAAGGGCTGTGTTTTCTCCATTTGCTTGTATCTCATTTCAATGCGTCTCTCTCATTTCATGCACTTTACATTTCTAGGACTTAAGCGTATTTGATTTTGAATGCATCGCAATTAGTGTTTCCTTCGCCCGGAATCTCGTGCTTTCATTTAGATCTATGATATATTTTTAATTTATTATATGGGATCGAAACTAGCCCCACATGTATCACATAATGACCATATTGTGGTAATACAACAATTTTAAAACTATGCATGTGTTGCTTGGCAAGATTCAAAATAGGTCTCCTCCTTAAAAGTTGAGGAATATAACCAATTAAGCTAATGATATATGTTGATTAATTTTGTTAAAATATGTTTGGACAAAAATTATTTCTTTTGCTGGAAAAATGGTAATTGTTGGGAAGGTTATTCAAAAATGTCACCTCTACTATTCCTCATGTTGTCTACCTAATGCTTCACAATTTGGGAAGCTTGAAAGACTTATTCGTGGGTTTTTATGGTCTAATTTTTATGGATCAAAGAAAATACCCTCTATTTCTTAGAATTTTTGCATTGTTCCCAAGGATGAAGGAGATTTGGGTTTATTGGATATCCAGACATAGGGTAAGGTTTTGGCTATGAAATGGGTGGTTAGGGCTCTGGAAGGGAATTATTCTTGGCAATGTATTTTGTGGTTCAAAATTTATAACACTCAACATGTTGAAGGTTTAAAAGGGGATTTTCATATCAAGGACATTGTGGGCCATCCCAACAAGTTTAAAATTAGAGGTTGTATTCTTGTTAAGAGGATTTGGGAGGCTTGGAAGACTGTTGGTTCAACTGTTTACTAGGCTTATATGGAAGAATGTAGGGGTTGGGTTCTTCCATATAGATCTATTTGGATTTGGAACAAGAATGGATTATATGCTTCAGAACTGCCTCGCCTTAGATGTAAGAGGCTGATTAAAAAAGGGATTGTGAAATGGTTGGATCTTTGGGATTTAAGGATTGGAGGTTGGGTCAAGTGGACTGATATATGCAGTAAATTTAAGCTGAAATCTTTAGACATAGATGTTATTATGTAAATTCATTCTCTTATTTCGTTTGAGCAACATTTTAAATTAAATGGTGGGTTATCGAGTCCCATATGACATGAGTGACATTGGAGTTTTCATGTTATCATTACTTCTTCTAAATATGGCAAGATTTAGAGCTCTTCTACCTAAGGTTTCCTTTCATATTGTGTTGAATAGGTGTTGGGGGATTGTTTGCATTGAAAAGAATTGGAAAACGAGACTTGCCCAGATATGGAAGTTCAGGACAGCTCCTCAACTCAAAGTCTTCTTATGGTTATTAATTCTTAGGGTATTCATTGTAAGGCTAGTTTGGAAAAATGGATGAGAATTTTAGATTAATGCAGTAGTTGTGGAAGGAAGGAAATTGTCAAACATATATTTTGGGACTGTAAAAATTTAAAGAAAGTTTGGAATAACCTTGAGTGGACATATTTCTCTATTCTCGGGGATCAATTTAGCTGGAAAATAGTTTTTTTTGGTGATGATTTTGGTTATCCTCAACATCTGTTGGGTATGTGGGCTATCATTTAGAGTAACAACTATATATGCTATATGGAGGACCAAGTGCAGTTTGATATTCAAGGATAAAGCACTCAGTGCTTTGATGATTGTTTTTAGGTTTTTTATTGATATCAAGGATCAATGTAGAATGTTTAAGAGGTCGATGATGAAAGACATTAAGGATTGTTCTACTCGGGAAAAATTTGATTATTAGATGTCCTTGAGTAGGTTTTTGTAATCTTTGTATCTGCGATGTATTATGAATTCTTTTTAGTAATATAAGTAGTATTTATTCAAATATATGTATATATATATATATATATATATATATATATATATATATATATATATATATATATATATATATATATAACAATTGATAACATGAGATTCGATAGCAAAGCTCTATTGGATTTTTCAAAAGTTTCCTAGAAAGAATTATATCAACTTATCAAAAATCTGTCAAAGTTACCCTACATTATCTCAATGTAAAATGCTTCCATAATTTATTTTAGATACAACTTTAGTTTTGTTAACTTTTGTACTTTAAATGAAAATTTTAATTTATTTTTTCCTATGATTTATAGTTGCTTGTTGGGCTAGAAACTTTAATCTCTCTTTGTGTGGTAGTCTAGATTTATTTCTATTATTTTTAGCATATTTTTAACATCCCTTAATTGTATATGTTGCAAAAGTTAACCTTGAATGTGTTTGTTTGTAGGAGTGCTTTCATAACCACTAGCATCGATCCATAAGTAATGGACATTTATGGCAATTCTATCTATTCTTCCAAAAATATTGCAACTTAACAAATCATAGATTTCATTTAGGACTTGTGTCTTTAGATCTATGATATATTTTTAATTTATTATATGGTATCGAAACTAGCCCCACATGTATCACATAATGACCACATTGTGGTAATACAACAATTTGGCAACTATGCATGTGTTGCTTGGCAAGATTCAAACTAGGTCTCCTCCTTGAAAGTTGAGGAATATAACCAATTAAGATAATGCTATTTGATAAAAACTAGGATATTTTTTCTTAAGATTTTATTTTTATTAAATTTATCTTTTATTCATTGTTTTCATAACAAAATTAGGAAACTATGACTTTTAGATTTCATCTATTTTTATTATGGTGTAAGCTTATCTTATCTTGTATGTTGCAATCAATTTATCCCTATTTTGTCTTACCTATAACTAGTATAGTCTAAAAATTTATTCTTCATCATGAATATTAGATACATATAAATTATCTTGATAGTTAATAGTGTTGAAAATTCTTAGCACACCTATTAGTGCTATAGTGCTTTCGATAATACTCTATTCTAATGATGTTTTTGTATAAGAATTAATTTATTTTTTGTTGTAGTCACTTTATATATATATATATATATATATATATATATATATATATATATATATATATATATTATTTTTTAATTGATTATATGATATTTAAATTAGACCCACTTGTATTAATCATGATTACATATTGGTATTACAACAACTTGACTATTATGCATGTATCACTTGGCAAGATTTGAACCT